>PVLC010000031.1:35717-242794 GCA_004027655.1 Graphiurus murinus | reverse complement strand
AGGAAACACAACTAGTAAATATTAGAGAAGTGATCTGAACTAATAATAGATTCTCTTTAATATTTTTGCTATTATGTTCCCCAGCATCATGGTCTAAGATAGAATTTAAAAAATAAAACTGCCTATGATGCTATCAAATTACAAAATAATGTATTCTCCCTATAATTTTCTTAGATCATAATGGTTTTCTCCCCAAGAAATATATTTCTATTGGTAAAAATTTAAGCATGGTAGTATGAGGGTAAAGAACCCTGTCTAGTTCTGACACTAGGCATATTGATGCCTATTCATAATGTTAGAGGTCTAAAGCTCCAGTTGTGATGTCTAGAAGTATCAGTTGTTCTAGTTGGATCTGGAATTGGAGCTCATACTACAGATTTAGTGCAATCCTGTGAATCTGTAGCAATGCAATTCCTACTAAAATATCAATGTCATTCTTCACAGATCTGGAAAAAACGGTCCCCAAATTAACATGGAAGAACAAAAGACCCTGGAATTGGACCTCTTAACCAGAACTAAGTTCAGTGCTAATATTCACAACTCTAAAATTGCATCTTTCCATAAGACAAGCTCTCTGCAAGCTTTACCTGAACGTGTTAGGTGCTGGGTTAGGTGCCTTGGTGGATGAACAAATGATTCAAATAAAAGCCTATGGAGAGCATAGGAAAAATTGAAATACCTCCCTATATAACTGATACACAATATTGAAAGTAGAATGCTCAAAAGGAAGTTTAGACAGAAAGTAGTGAGCACTTGAGGTAAGGTAACATTGCCTTTGAGGTCATGTTTACAGGAATTCTCCCCTTATCCAGTTTTTTTTTTTTTTTTTTTTTTTTTTTTTTTGAGGAACTGGGGATTGAACTCAGGGGTATTCTACCTCCGAGCTATACCCCCAGCCCTATTTTTTATTCTTTATTTTGAAACCAAGTCTCACTAAGTTGCGGAGTGCCTCACTAGGTAGCTGAGGCTGGCCCCGAACCCGGATCCTCCGGTCTCAGCCTCCCGAATGCTGGGATTACAAGCGTGCGCCACCACGCCCGGCTCCCCTTATCCAGTTTTGCTTTCTATGGCCTCAGCTATTTCCAGTCAACCAACACCCAATAGTATTAGTGTTTACCTAGTCTGTTTCAAGAAAGAAATACATTATGTTAAATGAGATTAGCCAATCAGAGAAGGTGAAGGGTCATATGTTTTCTCTAATATGCGCTGAGCAGGATAGGTAGTAATTGAAATACAAGAGAGATTCCAGATAATGGAGGAGAAACCTCAGCAGAGCCAGGGAGGAGATTTAAGGGTAGGGGAGGAGGAAGATTGAGGTTCTTTAATGGAAATACCACCATCAACTGTGTGTATATATGTGAATATACAAACATCAACCATGGTACTCTGTAATGGGAGGGAGAGAAATGGGGAGGTGGGGGGACTATATGTGAATATACAAACATCAACCATGGTACTCTGTAATGGGAGGGAGAGAAATGGGGAGGTGGGGGGACACCAAGTTCTGTGTGCATGTATGTCATTGTCAATGTGATTTACATTATGATGTGAAACTATAATACACCAATAAAAGTGCATAAATTATTTAAATGATTTTAAAAAAAGAAAGATCACATTCACATAAGTTTTAGGGGAAAATTTTTAATAGTTCTATTTTATTATAAGTTGTTATTAACCTCTTATTATGCCTAAATTATAAATTAACATTATCATAGGTATCGGTATATAGGAAAAAACAAGATAGATAGGGTTTGATACTATCTGTTGGCATCAACCAACAGTCTTGGAACGTATCCTCTTCAGATAAGGACTACTCTTTGTGAAAAATAATCATTGCTTTTAGAGCCACACAGACCTAGGAATGAATCCCATCTCTTCATCCTACATGTTATATAAAGTGAAGCAAGTTATTAAATCTCATTGTGCTACTGTTTCCTTATCTACGAAATGAAGAAAAAGGTTGTTCTTTATGTTGGAAATATATATTAAGCCATGTATATGATATATGTATGATCATATAGTTCATGGCATACTGTAAGAACACTATAAATAATGCATGTTTGTTCCCAATTGTAGGATAAGGAAAGAGGCCATTGAAAAGAGTCTATAGAGACCAGACCAAGGAGAACTTTTAGCTGAGATGTGTTTGTTAGATAGGAACTTGGAAAGGTGATTAATCTAGGTAGAGTGAAAATCATAAGCAATGCCAAGAAGTAACAAAACATGAGATGCATGTGTAAGATAAGTCTTTGTTACATTTGATTGTTACAAAGGAAAATCAATTTGAAAAGACAGTTTAGGACCAGATATCAGAGGACCTGGCAGTGGGCTAAAGAGTTTAGAAAGATTTGCATATAATGGAGGATCATAGGAGGTATTGATGGAGGTGGGCATGTCATGGTGTCATGATCATATATGTACTTCAGGAAAACGAGTAGAAAAGCACTGTTGAGAACTGATTAGAAGAGAGAATGAGTGTAGAGCAGGAGATTACACCATTCACCATATTAATGGTCCAGGAAGAACTACTGAATGACTAAATTTGTGTAATGAATGTGTAGATGGTTCATTAGGTCAGTATACAGAAGCAGTTGAGAAGATGAATATAGAGGTAGGATCAAAGATTTCATTGGCATTTTGATGACAAATTATTGGAAAACATAATAAAATAGTTCACAGAAATAATTGTAATTGAGAATACAGTAAGGATGACGGGTATGATCAGTTCAGGGATTTGAAGTTTCAAGTTCCAAACAATGCATAAAAGTAAGTAAAAGGAAGGCAGGAAATAAACATTGTCTTTTAACATGGGAAGGCTGAGACTCTGAACAGGCCTAGATTCCCATGTACACAGAGATTGTAACAAAAGTCATAAGGATTAGATGAGAAAATAATATATTTATTTAAGAGAAGATCTACAGAACTTTAGATTTTAAATGCAAAAGAAGAGACCTGAGAGTGAAACCAATCTGAGAAGTAGGATGAGAAGCAGAAGATAGAATATCCTGGAAGCCAACAGAAGAAACACATCAAGAGGGATTTTGAAAGTCATATAGGAAACAATAATGTTTAAGATAAGCCAAATAATCATTGAATTTGGTTGAAGACTAAACTTCACAGGAAGAGGATTATTATTGATTGATGATGCACAAGCCCAAATGTGATTTGGAAATCAGTGGGAGGATTTAGGAATTATGCTCTCATCAAAGGTCGACTGTTTTACTTGTATCCTGTATTCTTCTCTCTTTCCTCATATACTTTAGTTTCATCATAATACTCATTATTATCCAAAATTATCTTATTTGCATATTTTAATATAATTTAATCTCTCCACAATTAGAATTTGATCTCTAAGGCAGCAGGGAATTTACTTCTTTGCTGTATCCCAAGGACCTAGAACCATATCTGAATTGAATAAGTTATTTTTTCTATATTTAATGGACGAAAAATACACAAAAAGAAGAAAACTTATCATTTCTTTCTCTTAGTTTGGAGTGAAGGCTGAGAGGATTCATTTTGCGGAAGATCAATGTTATAGATATTCAGATTATTTGACCTCTATTTTGGGACTGTATTCGATTCATCTGAGTCCCATGCATCAATCACATGCCTACCTCATAATGGATACTTATAAATATAAACTCAAGGAACTAGAAAAGCAGGGGATAAAATCTTTTGCAGAGGTCAGGGGTGAAGCAGCAGAGTTAAGGCTTCAAGAATGAGTACCATGGATAATTTGAGAGACCTCAGCTACAGAAGGTTTAGCTGAGGTTGAATATATAAATTTACCATAAAGTTCTAGCACCTTTAGTATGTGCTGGGTTCAATAGCCACAGCCACAAAATAATAATAATAATTTTAAAATTAATGAATTAATTTTAAATAAAAGTATTAATAAATAAAAATAAAAAACCCAACCCCAGAAACACATAACTTACATAGGTAATCCATCTCAGGATGCTTTACTATCTCCAAACAATACAGCATACTTGACCTGAGGGAGCTGTTAAGAAGGGATAACAGCTCAAGAAAATTAAATATTAATAAATGTACTTTTTCCATTAGCATTCTATCGTTCCCTGAGCACCATTTGTAGTCTTCAAATTAAACAGAATCATCTTTGTCTCTGGGTTCAATCTCCATCTAGTAATCACTTTCCAGGTGTAGGTTGGAGGCCTGTGTGAAGTGTCTGTGTGGATTAGCATCATACATGGCTCCCACATACATCCACACAGGGGTTGGCAGTAATTGGCAATTGGCATGTGGGGAGGAAGCACTGGCCCAAAGGACTTAATAGCTCTTGTCAATGATGAACCTGCCAGAAAAAAAATTGAGGCCCGACTGAAAAAAAGTGGAAAGAAGAGGGTATTTTTTATCCAGTAAAGCTTGTCTAGAGAGAAAAAGGAGAATTCTACACAGTAGGTAAAGTTAGCCTTGTATTATGAATTATCTGAACATCAAAAAATGCCACAACTCCTTAATAGCTGGATCTTGAGCAAGGCTCGGTCCGCTGGAGTCCTGCAAGACAGAGGATTCCAAAAGAAGGAATGCATGGCATATCCCACTTTGCATTATGTTATAGTCTGGAAATTTTAGGTGCTTTGGGTTTTGCTTTTACATTAATTATAAAGGAAACTTTCTTAGAAACAGAGGGTGGCCAGACAGATAATGATTTCTTAATATTAGCTGAAAAAGCAGTGCCTCCAGACAACCCTATTCATTAACCTCTTACAAACATTAGTCAAGAAACAGGCTTTGCAAGTTTATCTAAAATAGTTACTACAAATAGTCTTTGTTACTCCCACCTAGTCTCCCTGGAATTTTACAGGATACATTAACCCTCTAGCTACCTGAGATAAAGATAAGAACACTGCTTAAAGGAGCTAAACAAATAGTAAAGATTTAAACTAATGGAAAATAATTTTTATACACGTGTTGTATTTTTAAGAATTTTTATGTACTAAAAGAATTTTTAAATACATGTTGTATTTTGTAACCTTTACTGGTTGAAGATGACCTTTGGAGAAACAGGTCTGTTCTGTATGGCTCATTGCAAAAAAAAAAAAAAAAAAAAAAAAGTATAAAACAACTACTAACAGACAATAAAACAGATATGTTTCTTCACTGCATTCGGTGTGAGTATATTCTCATGACCTCGTCTCATTTCACACCTATTGAAGGACCCTGACCCCACTGCCTAGAGGGCTGGACCCCAGCAAAAAAACATTGAGATGAGTAAAACAGGCCCTTAGAACTTTATTTATATTTGTCACCTATCATGAACTGAATATTTGTGTCCTCAAAATTATTACATTGAAACCCTAGCCCTAATATATTTGAAGGTAAAGGCCTTTGGAAAATAAGTAGGGTTATATTCGATTATAAGAGTGGGCCCCTTAAGAATGGAGTTCATGCTCTTATAGAAAGAGGAGGAGACAGACAAGGGAACTCTTTCTCTGCTCTCTGCTATGTGAAAACACAATAAGCAACAGCCATCTACACAATAGGAAGTGTCTCTATGATTTGAGGAAGAGAGAGGGTCCCTCTGTACTTACAATAGAGTTTCCTTCCCCTACCCCAATAAGTTAGAAATAACTATAGCAAGATACACAACTATGGAAACATGGGTAGAGAATTTAGGAATGAAACAACTACAGTCTGAGTCAAAATAGTGTGAAGTGACAGCCTCTGAGACTGATTCAATAATCAGGAATTAGGAAAAATCAAGATGTGGCAAATCTGAGTCTTCAAGCAGGCACCAAGAAATAGAATAGCATCACCTAGGAAGCATGATAAACTGAGAAACTGTAAAGTGGAGATAGCAGAAGTGCCAGAGTTGGCTCACTCCGAGGTCTCTGTTCAAAGGTACCCCAAAGAAGGGCAAAATAAGTTCCAGACCCTGGAAAGCAAAGACCACAGGAAAAAGGCAGATGAGATGAGGTGACAGCCAGCCCACATCACTTCTCTCTCTCTCTACATACCTTTTTCTCCACTGAAAAAGTGTTTGGGATAACTGGGTATGGTGGTGCATGCCTGTTATCCCAGCACTTAGGAAGCTGATATAGAAGAATCACAGGTTTGAGGCCAATCTCAACAACTTAGAGAGTTCTTGTTTCAAAATAGAAAATAAAAAGGGCCAAGAATGTAGTTCAGAGGTAGAATGCTCCTGGATTCAATTTCCAGTATAAAATATATAAATAAATAAATAAATAAATGGGAAAAGGGGAGGGAGGGAAGGAAGGAGGGGAAAATGTTTGGAATTCAGAAAGAATCAGGAAATTCTAGTTCTCCAAACAGCTCTGCCAAAAAGAGAACATATGGGTTACTTGTACATCCATAGGAGCATGACAAGATGATTCCCTAGTTATGACTGACTAGTTCATAATCAGTTTAGTAGAAAAATGGACATATTTTTCAGAAAGGTAGAAATATAGTGCAGCCTAGAAAAGAGATTCATAGAGTTGACCAACTAGCAAATGAAGATATCTATGTCAATCTGAACACTGAGGCTATCTTCTAATTAGTGATTTGTTGGAGTTCAGTATAGTTCTCCTATTTCTCTGGAAGATTTTTTATGTCTCCTGATAGATGTTACTAAATTAAGATAAACAACTCTTCCAAAACAGTGACCATGCAAGTCATTTATTCAATAGATTCATGTTTAACCCACATTTCATGAAAGGCAAATTATTTCACATTCTGAGGATGCAAAAAGGAACTACAGATACAGTGAAATTCTCATATGGAAACCTATAGAGAGAACTAAGTAAGAAAACACATAGCTATAGAGTGAAAGTATGTCAAGGCAGCATATAGGTAGGACGAAAACCCATACACAAGGCAGAATGTTCTGGACAAAGTGTTATCCAAACTAATTGCTGCATACTTGGTGTGGTGACATAAACCTATAGCCCCAGTGTGTGGGAGGGTGAGAGAGGAGAATCACAGGTTCAAAGCCAGCCTCAGTAACTTAGTGAAATCCTCAATAACTTAGCAAGACCCTGTTTAAAACTAAAAAAAAAAAATAAAAATAAAAATGACTGAGACTGTGTTCAGAGGTAGAATGTCCCTGAGTTCAATCCCCAGTATTAAAAAAAAAAATTGACTTCTGAAAGCTGAATTAGTACTAGTTGGATATAGAAAAGATTGAGGGATAATGTTTTGTACAGAGAAAGAGCATGTACAACGACTTGGAGATAAAATAGAATTATGGCGCATTTGAGGGGCAGGGAGAATTTTGTTCTGGCTGACTGGTGACATAAAAGAAGATTGCAGGGAGGTGAATGAAGGATGGAGAGGATGAGGTGGGAGAGGTATAGATCATGCAGCGCCCTAGAAGCCTCGATCAAAACAAGAAGCCTTATGTAAGGATCCTTTGCGCCTTGGAGACCCTTCATTATTTACTAATGGTGCCAAGACATTTACATTTGATTCCTTGCTATTATCATGTTTTCATGTGTGTGTTGCATGTCCTCAGATAATATAATCACTTGGGGCAAAACAATCAGAACTTACACCTTTTGGGTGTCCCAACTGTGTTTAGACAGTTTTATACAGACAAAGCAAGAGTTTGATCAGTTTGTTTTGTTTTGTTTGTTTGTTCCTGTTGTTTGTTTGATTTGTTTTTTGGTACTAAAATTGGGACCCAGAGGCATTCCACCTCTGAGCTGCACTTCTGGCCTTTTTATTTTTTATTTTGAAACAGGGTCTCGCTAGGTTACTGATGCTGATCTTGAACCTGCCATCCTCCTGTCTCAGCTCTCCAAGTACTGGTATTACAGGTGTGGAACACCACACTTGGCATTCATCAATATTTCTAATTAATTAGTTAATCTTAATTACTATTTTATAGCATTCAACTCACTTCTGTGAACCAGATAGAGCAAATCTCCGGGAGGATCCGATCATCAAGGCTCAGGGAGGGAAAGTCCAAAAGAGGAAGCAAAACAACAAGCAGAAGGAGGCAAACTCAAGGTGGCCAGAGAAGATAATACATCTATGAATAAGTGTGAGTAAAAATACTAACTAAAATGTCTCTACAATGTGTATTCAGTGTTCTAAGTCCTTTATATGTATTAACTTAGGTCTCAAAATGATCCATGTGATCAAGATGGTTATTATCTCCCATCTTTCAGATCAGGAAACAGGGGAGGCACAGGGACATTAAGTAGCTCACCCACAGCCATGCATAGTAAGTGGCCAAGCTGGGCCTTGGAGACAAGCCTTCTGGTTCTACAGTCCATTCCTCAGCCATGGGTGACAGAGAACCCCAAGGACAGAACCAAGCAGGGAGAGAGATGACAAAACATGAATCATGTCCATCTCTTGAAAATGGGATTTTATGATTTTTTTTCCTTTTTAGTTATCTGTATTTAATACCTTTTTATTATCTGTCTATCAAAAGCAGAACAGTGAACAACATGAAGGATGTAGAATCCCAGAACATCAAATGAAAAAGATACTTTAGAAATCCTAAAATTCAAGACCTTAATTGTAAAATGAGGTGAGGTGACATGGTTACTTCCTGCAGTGTCACATCTTTGCCGGGCCACTCTAGACACAGTGAATGTTCGGTAAGCCCTAGCAATCAAAACAAAACTCAAATATCCCTTGGTAGAACTTTCATCCTAATGGCAGAGACTGGAAATACATAAAAATATAATGCATCAGGAACAGTGGTATGTGCCTGTAATTCCAGTACTTGGAAGGTTGAGGCAGGAGGATCATATGTTTGAAGCTAGCCTCAGCACCTTAGCAAGACTCTATTTCAAAATTTAAAATGCTGGGGGCTTAGCTCAGAGGTAGAATGCCCCTGGGTTCAGTCAATCTTCAGCACCAGAAAATAAAATAAGAAAAAGAGAAAAAAAAGATAGTGTCAGATAGGAAAGAGTGATGAAAATCAAGATATGGGATGGGAAAAGTTGGAGGGGCAGTCCCTATAGGCAGGGTGGAGAGAAGAGCCCTCTGAGGACAGGAGGAGCCCAGGAAAGGGCATCTTGTGGAGTCAGCAGCTCTGGAACTCCAGGCTGAGAGGTACCTGTGGATGAGAAAAGTAGCTGGTGTTGCCAGACCCCAGTGACATGAAAGGGTGCTAGCTAATAAAAATGAAAGCTAGCCAGGGTCCTCTGGGATATGGTGGGAGCTTTGGGGGGGGGGGTGCTCTGAGCGAATTGGGGAGCAGATTGGGAAGCGATCAGTGGACTTCAAGCTGGGCATGGTCTGACTGGGTTTTTGTTTTTAAAAGCTCACTCTGGCCAGGCATGGTGGCATGCACTTGTAATCCCAATACTTGGGAGGCTGAGACAGGAGGATTGCAGCTTCAACTACATAATGAAGCCCTCCACAACTTAGTGAGACCCTATTTAAAAATAAAGAATAAAAACCAGAGCTGGGGGTATATCTCGGAGGTAGAATGTCCCTGGGTTCAATCCCAGTACCACAAGAAGAAGAAGAAGAAGAAGAAGAAGAAGAAGAAGAAGAGGAGGAGGAGGAGGAGGAGGAGGAGGAGGAGGAGGAGGAGGAGGAGGAGGAGAGGAGGACAAAAGAACATTCTGGCAACTGTGAAAAGATGGTTACAGGGACTTTGGTGGAATAATGGTAAAGGTGGTGAGAAGTAGTTGCCTTTGCCACAGGAATGAATGAGAAGTGTTAGAGAAAGAGGCAGGAAGGGTAACACTGCGGTTCGGGGCCTGAGTAACTAAATGCTGAAAGTGGAATTGAAAGTCAAACCCAGGATTCTTGACTCTTCAACTAGAGCTTTTTCTACCACTCCATAATGCCAGAGGCCTTGAAAGAATTCTTATCATTTAACACCAAAGAGGTGATGCAAATTTATATTAATAATTTACCTGACTTTCGTTTTAAATAAGAAAGCATTAAAAAAAAAAAAAAGCATGAGAGGGATTTTACATTTCCCTAATTCCTCCAACCTCCTCCCCTTACAATTTGGCATAAATGTAATTATGGCTTAAAAGTCGTAGAGAGGCAATAACAATCTCACAGGTACATCGAAGGCCTTGGGATTTATGGTGTTGGCTGAGCAGTGGCAGCCATGTTCAATCCCCTCCTTTCCGGGGTAGGAATGACAACATTTTTCTTATTTAAGCTCCTGGCTTGGTAAATTCGGGTTTTAGCAGAAGCACAATGCATCAGCTGTAGTCGGGGTGTGAATACGGCAATACGGAGCGCTGCTGCTTTCAGAGTCTCGAAATAGCTCTTGGATAGCGAGCTCGTTCAGGCTCGACAGATTTCATTTGTTCACCTTGTCTTCATCTGGCATTGCCTTTCTTCCCTGTCTTCTGAGATTCTGGCAAGCACAGAAACTGATCTTAGCTGGCCTTTTCAGAGCAGATTTGGAAAGAGATTATTCTTCCCAGTGAGACATGGCTGCAAGGCCCCGGATGAACAAAGCCCCCGTTTTCCTCCGGGGTCCACAAGTTCCACTTCTATTCAACCTGCACATGAATCCTATCGGAAAAGCATCACTAAGCCAAATGCATCCAATCTCAGCTTGGAATCATTTCCCATGTTAGAATGTGAATCTATTACCTATAATAACCTTTTGGATCTTCATTTCTTATGGCTCCAAGAGTAATGATGATTTTTCCCCCCAGTTCTTCCTAATGCTACATTTATTAGTGCCATTACTGGGGTAATAGCCGGTGAAAAAGAATGGAAGCACTTTATTTCTCATCTTTCACTCACTCTCCTTGAGAGTGAATATGGGGCTCAATTAAAAGTACATTGTTACATGTCAGAGAGGACAATGGGATCTTTTAGTCCCCCTTTGTGAACAAGCAAGACCCGGCAGTGACCTTGCCCTTCATCAGAAACATCCTCTTTTGCATTTCTGCATGTCACACTTTGGGGGATGCCAGAGGCTGGGCTCATTTTCTAGTAGGAAGAAAGTACATTCTCTAAGCATCACTCATCAAGCCACTGTTTCTGTCAATGTTCTGCTGAGTTGAGAAAGTCCCAGCCTTTGATGGGGAGGGAGGAGGAGACTAAAGCATCCTGTAGGAGACTGTACTATTTGGTGGAAGTCTTTGAGAAACTGTAAAAAATAAATAAATAAGTACATACATACATACATAAATACATAAATAAAGCCAATTTGAAAATATAGGTGGAAATGTCACCAGTCATTACTCGCGTGACACTCCCTCCCCTTCTGCTGTCAAGTTTGACTCTATATTTCCTCAAAGTTCACACACAGGTGTGGTAGAGGGACATCAGGACTTTATACTTTTGAGTGGCTGCACTCAGCCAGCTGCTCTGAGGATTCACAAGAGAGATGATGGACTTGGGGCAGGAAAGAATGGGGAAGAAAATTCAGGGATGATTTGGAAGTACCTGACTTTCCTGAAGGGGTGGCCCCCGACTGGGAAGCAGCAGAGGAATATCCAGATAGCCAGAAAGCCACAGGCATTGAAGCAGTGACAGAATGGCTGGGAGGCAAGATTTCCTACAGGGGAATATGAAGGAGAGTAGTTCTCAAAGAAATCATCTGCTTTCAAAATTAAATAGGCTTTGATCAACCCCCAGTTCTGCCACTTACATGCACTGTGACCTTGGACTAGTAACTTAACCCGAGTCTCAGAATCCTGATCAGTAATAAAAATATCTAAGGCAGTTACTGTGATGATTAAAAGAAAGTATTTATACAAGAATGCTAAGCACTGGGGTCTAGCGCATGTTAAGTACTTAACAAAGATCGGACATCAGCATCACCATCACCATGACAACAATAGATTCATAGCAACATACATTGGGGCTGGACATGAAGGAGGGAGAATAGAAAGGATAAGTTATCTATAAGGGAGACAAAATGCCTCACAAGACAAAAAAAAAAAAAATGAGTCCATTTAAACAATATGAAAGTGCTCTCATAAAGATTAGCAAAAATGTGGCACTGGCCCAACCCAAACCACTTGAAAGATTCTTTTTACTCTTCAAGCTCCCAGGGCCCTTAGAGGTCACAGAGAGAAATAATTTTTTAAAGATGATACTTCTGTCTCTCTGATTCTATTTCCATCCATAAGAATCGATAAGGAGTGGAGCACTAAAAGGTTCCAGGAAGGCTCATCTCCAAGAATTTCTAAGTCAACAGCTCATCATTGTTAGAGTCATGACTGTATTGACATTTTATGCAATAAAACACATACTTCTGTTCACCACAAAGGGAGAAAGGGAAGCTCGAATTCAGGGAAAGGGTTTAATGTATTATAAAGACCATTAGCTTTGGAAGTAGGAGGGAAGAGAAATCCCACCACCAGTCTGTAATGACGGCCAGCTTGAGAAAAATGCCCGTTTTCTAAGGCTCGGTTTCCTCCTCGGTAAGACAGAAGATGATAGAAAAGTGTAACATAAAGTCGTGGCATCTGTAGCAGATGTGCTTTTCTGGCAGCTGGGAACTATACAGAGGATAGAATGGGAAAGACCGTTCCACAAAGCGGCTGTATTTTCCCCACTGCTGCTATGAGAATCACCATGAATCCAGTGGTTTCAAACAATACAAATGTACTATCTTGTGGTTCTGGGGGCCAGAGCTCTGAAGCCGGGTTCCCTAGGTAGCATCAGAGTGTCAGCAGGGCCGGTTTCTTCTGGAGTTTCTGGGGACAGCAGTCTCCTCGCTGACTCGCCTCTGGAGGCTGCTGGATTCCTCCTTCCTCGAAGTAGCCTCCTTGACATCACTGCAGCCACTCACCACCATGGCTGCATCTCCTCCCTCCTTTTCTGCAAACAAATCCCTTCCTGCCTCCCACTTAGGATGGCAGGTGTAATTGCACTTAGAGTCCATTCAAATTTTCCAGAATAATCCCCCTATGTCAAAATCCTTAACCCAAGCCCTCCTGCACGTCCCTTTTGTCATACAAAGTGATATCCACAGATGCCAGAGATCAGGATGGGGACATCTTGGGGGGCCACAAGTCAGCCTAATGAAGGAGTCATTTCCCTATTTTTTTCACCTGCCTAGTCGAAGGGTTAATGGGGCCGTGCATAATGGT
This sequence comes from Graphiurus murinus, assembly GCA_004027655.1. Lineage (NCBI taxonomy): Eukaryota > Metazoa > Chordata > Mammalia > Rodentia > Gliridae > Graphiurus > Graphiurus murinus. Next base: position 229,787 of record PVLC010000031.1, on the reverse strand, counting down.
GCACACCTGTAATTACAGTACTTGGGAGTCTGAGACGGGAGGGTCGCAGGTTGGAAGACAGCCTCAGCAATGTAGGGAGACCCTCAGCAATTTAGTGAGACCCAGTTTCAAAACAAAAAGTAGAAAAGGCTGGGGGTATAGCTCACTCAGAGGTAGAATGCCCCTGGGTTCAATCCCTCATATGATACATACACACACACACACAAACACACACACACACACACACACACACACACACACACACACACACACACACAGGCTCACATAACCCAGCAATCCAGGATATAGGAATGAGAGACACATAAATTGTAGGTTGAGGAAGGAGATATAGAACCAATGTCTAGTTTAACTTTAATAAAGACTTTGAGGAGCCAGATTTGAGAGGCCTAAGACATGGAGGATGGATCTGTCATAAAGTACAAAACGAATGTTAGCCGCAGCAGAGCACGCCAGCAGCTGCTAAAATCCAGCACTTCATCTCCCAAACTGCCACAGCTGAGTGGTCTAATCTGTGCTGGGCACCGGCAGCTCCGCCCCGAGTAAGGCCATGGTAAGAGTCACCCCTGCACACTGTCGTGAAGACAAACACCAACATAAATATCATGCCTAGTCAATAGTTAGAATTGAACTTCCCAGCAGAAGATGACACCATAAAGATTAGGGTTCTTCACACACAGAGACTGTTAAAAAGAAAAAAGAAAAAATGGATAGATGATGAAAACAAGCAAACATCACCATGTTTTGTAAGCAATCCTAAGATTTTTGAATGTCCAACTATTCATTTCCTATGTGTTGGTGGTTTCACTCCTAACATTCAGTTGACACAGAGAGACAGGGCCCTTGGAAGCAAGGAAAACTTGCCTTGCTGGATTGTACAGTTCCTGGATTAAGTTCTTCTGTTCTGTGCTTTTCCATGCTAATTGGGGCTCAGTGCTTGTTGTTGAATTTATTGTAACAAATATTTTATTTCTATTTTAATAGGTGACTGGCTGACTTCTCTAATGAGCAATGTGACTTTGGTTCTTGATCCCAGTTACCTTGTTCACAAAACAATGGGCAGGTAAAGTGGTTTCTTTAGGTAATGCTCCCAATCACTGTTCCTCTCCCAGCTCACACACAACAAAGCATTTTAATGGCATTTGGGGGTTAACAGATGCCACAGTTTGTGATCTGTCCCAACATCTGCATGTCCATCCAAAGGCTGAGAGAATCAATGCACCTACAGACCACCGTGATACTGTAGTGTCACCTGGCACACAGAAGACAGCACTGCCTTAACAAATTAAGTCCTGGGATTGCAGCATGGAAATCTCCTGGACAGATGATCTTTCTTAGCTTTGAACCACTCTACTTCCTTCAACCTCATTGTCACTGAAGCCATCAGTTAATGGACAGAAAGAATGATTTTAAGGCTAGGCATGGTGACTCATGCCTGTAATCCCAGTATTTAGGAAGCTGAGACAGACTGAGATCCTCCTGTCTCAGCCTCCCAAGTTATTGAGATTACAAGCATGTGGCACCACTCTCTCCTCAAAAAAGAAAATAAAAAGGGATGGGGGTGTAGCTCAGAGGTAGAATGTCCAAGAAAATAAAAAGGGATGGGGGTGTAGCTTGGAGGTAGAATGTCCCTGAGTACAATTCTCAGTAGCAAAAAAAACAAAACAAAACAAAAGATATTAGGTACATCAGCATTTTTTTTTCTTTTTCCACTTTTTTTTTTTTTTTTTTTTTTTTTTTTTTTTTTTTTTTTTTTTTTTTTTTTTTTTTTTTTTTTTTTTTTTTTTTTTTTTTTTTTTTTTTTTTTTTTTTTTTTTTTTTTTTTTTTTTTTTTTTTTTTTTTCGGTACTGAGGATTGAACCCAAGAGGTATTCTACCTCTGAGCTATACCCCCAGTCCTATTTTTTTATTCTTTATTTTTTATTCCACTTTCTATGAGTCATATTAACAGACCTACTATACAATTATTTTACTTAATATTTAAGGCCTGGTCTTCCAGCTTATCACTTTGTTCTGCTTGTCCTTTGATACCTGATTTCTTTTGAGTACATATCTGTACATATCTATTGTCAAAATGCAAACCATGCAAAGATATAAATGGAGAAACCAAAACACCATGAATATAATTACCTCACTGTAACCACTCTTCAGATTTGGGTGAAATCCTTCCAGGTTTTTCCCTATACCAATGGCATATTTGTGTGTAATCGTATGTACATGAAACTGTCTTTACCTATCTTTGCCATTTAGTGATCTATTTTGGGTACATAGAAGTCTTCACTATTAGTGGTGACTGGATAGTGTCACTTTTTATAATTTATGTTGAACATTTAGATGATTTTTATTTTCCCCAATTCAGAATAATATTGAAATAAGCAGTTTTGAATACTTTTCTCCCACCCTGTCTGCAGTTCATGGTGAAATTACAGATACAAATGGCATGGCCCATTTATATTTTGATAGATGCTGACTGAGCCTGCTACCTACCAAGGATGCATGAGTACACCCTATTTGTGTTTTCTACATTTTACCAGCATAAAACAAAGTAGTATCCTGAGCTCTGGTTGTCTGGACCCCCGGGCTGGCCCTGTCACTTACTAGCTTTGTACTGCAGAGCAAGCTCTTACTCTCTTTAAATATTCTCATCTGTATATTAGTGACAGATATAGTATCTACTGCATAGAGTGTGTATGCAAACTTACATGAGAAACTGGGTGTAAAGTAGTTACTGTCAATAATGCAGAAGTGAAGGTCATGCGTAAATGGAGTGGCTGCTCTGTGCAAGGCCCTGTGCTGACATCTACCCAGCGACTCTGTGCATTCAGTGAGTGAACAGTTCTGCAACCCTAACTATGTTGGACTCATGATTTTTCAATCAGCACACCATTTTAATTTTTTTTTTATTTTTATTTTGTTGCAGTACTGGGGATTGAACCCAGGGACATTCTACCTCTGAGCTATACCCCCACCTAGTCCTATTTTTTTTTTTATTCTTTATTTTGAAACAGGGTCTTACTAAATTGCAGAGAGCCTCACTAAGTAGCTGAGGCTGGCTGCAAACCCAGATCCTCCTGTCTCAGCCTCCCAAGTACTGAGATTACAAATGTGCGCCACCATGCCCAGCTAGCACATCATTTTGAAACATACAACTTGTGAATAGTGATGTTTTTACTTAGAATGGTTGTAGACACACAAAATGTCTCTCCTCTTTCTCTCCATGTTATTATTCTGCTAGACCTCAGGTTATTGAGGCCTTGGACAGATCCTCTGATTATTTGCTCATCCTGATATTCATATACCTTTGCTGTAGTATTTGACTCTTTTTTGTGTGTATGATACTGGGGATTGAACCTAGGGGTGTTCCAACTATGAGCTACAATGCCAGCCCAGTTTTATTTTTAAAATTTTTGAAACAAGGTCTACTAAGTTGTCGAGGGCCTCACAGTTGTTGTCAAGGCTAGCCTTAAACCTGTGATCCTCCTGTCTCAGCCTCCCGAGTACTGGGATTACAGGCATGCACCACCATGCCTGGCTGTATTTTACTCTTAAGATGGAGTTTATTCCAAAACAAAGAGAAAAGTAATTGCTCATAGAAAAGAAGGAAAAGAGAACAGGCACTCATATCTATTAAACTGTTCAGCTTGACTATAAAGTTGTAAGTAAGAAAGTCAACAGCAGCAGCTAGGTGCTTGCAATGTCTTGTTCTTCGACTCATTATTACAAAAGCTGCAAGGCGCTCATTCTCCCTAGTGGAGGTACCATCATAAACACTAGCGCTCATTTCCTATGCCTATAGTTTTAGCTCTGTTTTTCTCAGCCCTTTCTCTCTCACTACTTCTCCATTTGGCAGACAGAAGAGAAGACAGCTCCTCTATCTACCTTGTACTGACAACGAGCTTCGCTGTCACTAGGAGCTTCTAGTCTATGTCAAGGTCTTTCTTTGACCTTTCTTCCACCTGTCCTTCACATCAGCCACAATTTCTGCCTCCCTTCTGAAATATAAAGCAGTTGACCTTTTCGGTCTTGTATTTCGAGTTTTACATGTGTGTCATATTCTCCACACTAGAAGTGAGCCTCCTGAGATGAGAGAAAAACACAATAGCTTACTCAAATGTTATCTTCCTACATGATCAGCAAAGTTATTAAAATAGGATAAATGTTCCCCACAAATGTAAGCTGCTTTATATACATAGAGCCTACTCTAGTAGCAAAAGGTGATGCCTTTTGAGAACTTATTATGTATAAGATGCTATTAAAGGCTTTATATAAACATTGTCTATATTCTTCTCAGTAACCCTGTGACTCAATTGCTATCATCCTCTTCACATTTCCTTTATTTCAGATGAGTAAACCCAAGCTCAGAGAGATTGTTTGCCCCAAACTACACAGCTATTAACTGATGAAGACAATATTTGAATCAGGTCTGTATAACTCCAGAGACTTTGTCTCAGCCACCACACTATCTTGAAGGGTAGCAGAAATAGAATGTCGTTGACCAGAGATGATGACCCTTTGGGGAATGTGCATCAACATAAAATGACACGCACACATCAGGAAATAACTCAAGGCTTACACAATTGTTGGAATGCCTTTCTGGGGAAGGAAGATGAAAACTAGAGAAGCAGCCAGTGAATTTCCAAAATTAGAAAACTGGTGCACCTGGGGCACTAACGTAGCTTAGAACTGTTCAGCCAGAAGGAGCTGCAAATCAGCAGTCACAAGAAAAAGCTGTGAAAGATTTCCTTGGTCTACATTGCCTTTGTGGGTGCTCCTCAAACACCCCAGGATCCTACTATGACATTCATGTCTGCTCATGTTTCTGTCTGAGCCTGCCATAACAAATAATCTCTCTCCTCTTCCACAGTTCAAATCTCAGCAACATAATAAAATCTAACTCAGAACCATATCAGGAAGAGTCTTCTGGGTCACATTGTTCCAGACATTTTCTCTACTATAAAGAGGAGAATAAAGAAGGAGTTGGTAATGATATCATATTAACAACAAAACATGAGAAATATGATGGTAAATATGACAAAACTTGCTCAGAAGCATACAGTTCACTCTCAGCAGGAGAGTCAGGAATAGAACCCATGATGGTGTCATTCTAACCTGTGTCTCACTGATTGGCTTAACCATCAAAGGTTAGCCTAGGAAACTTAAAATGGCCTAAGCTAGTGCATAGCAAATAATTTGAAGGACTGCTAATCCAAATGCACTTTTTTTTTATTGGTGCAATGTAATTGTACATCGTAATGAGATTCAAAGAAATGCTGACATGTTTCACTCATCACTTGGTGTATTTCCCTGCATTACCTGCCCCTCCTTTTCCTTGTTCCTTCCCCACATATGTTACTGAGATTGGCAGTGAAATTTCTATGGACATAACCTCATTTGAACTGTTCCCTTCCTTCCTCAATCTTCATGCCCCCCCCCTTCTCCAACCCCCTGCCACTATTTCTAAATGTACTTTTTTAAGGGCTCAGTGGTAGATGCTTGCCTAGGGTATGCAAGGTCTTGATTTCAATTCCCACCACACACACACACACACACACACACACACACACACACACACACACTCCAAGTCTAAATGTACTCTTCTGGCATTTCTTGTCAGTGTCTCCAGTTTTCAGCCCTCCCTGGGCAGTGAAGAAATAATTGCTGAAAATAATGACAATAACCTATAACCTACCATGTTTAGAACATCTGGATCCCTTCGGGCAATGGCAATGAACTAGAAAAAGCACATGTTATACTCCTGCCTTCTGTTATCCCATCTTAAAAAAAAAAAAAAAATGAACCAGGAGGAAAGTCCAGGAACAGCAAAAAATAATGAGTTACTTCTAATCTCAAAAAATCACTATCTTAGAATGAGGCTGGGCCTCTTTAGAATAAGACTGCTTTAAACACACACACACACACACACACACACACACACACACACACACACTTTCTCCTTTTTATCTCATGTCTACAAAGATATGACAGGGTAAGAGAGGAAAGTAACAAAATGGTAAGCAAACCAGATATTTAGATGTAAATATAAAACCCGCACTTGTTCTGCATTCCAGAGGTACGAGATTTGACAACCATTATCCCGAAAACAGCCTCAGATTGCCACAGATTTCTTCTCTTCTCTACCCACTTCCAGCGACAGAGCCATCATGAAGAAGGATGTTCAAAGACACCGCATCTATAACCTTTGCCAAAGGCACACACAATCTTTGGAAGGAAGACTTTTATTTTCCCTGTCACCTTTAATGCTGGATACAACAGCTGAAAGCTGAATTCCAGACTAAGGTCAGTGCATGGAGACTTCCTAAAGACGCAGAGCTTGAAAAGAAATCTTTTCTGAATGTCACTCTCATTTCAGAGTGCATTTTTCTGATCTAGCCCAGATGCGCTAATTGGCCCTATTGTCAACAGAAAAAATAAATAAATAATTATTTGCCGACATTACCCATAGAGGCAGCCGTGCCCATAATGAGCCCAGGTCTCAGTTCAGGGTAATTAATTGAGAAACACACAGGAAATGTTGAATGCACAATCTCCTTGTTCACAAATTGTGTGAATAGTCATGCTCTTTCCCTGGAAAAGAAGCCTGTGCATTTTGCCCCACTTGAGGTTTACAAAGAACCATTTAGACATCAAAAGTAGGAGAATCGGATGGTGAGATTTGTATTTTTCTCCCTACTTTGAGAATTTGGCAGTTTCATTCTTTCTTCTGTAATCTCTTCTTCACAACATTCCCCTAAATAATTCCCCCTTCCCTATTGCAGGACACATAGCAAGGTCAAGTGTGTCAAGCTGCTGACCACATCCGATCTGATAGTGAATTTAATTTTACTGAAGTGGAATTTTAACAAAAAAAAAAAATGGCAATTAGCTACTTGCAACTGAAGATTTCACCAAAATTCAGAGGATTTGGCAGCAGCAGGCCTCCATCCCTGCCCTGAAATTGGGTGAAATTAAGCAGTTTTATCTCCTCTTAGTGAAGCAAGCCTTTCAATACCACATCCTCCCAGCCCTGGGCCCCCTGCTGTGCTGCCCACAGAGTGACTCACAGACCAGCCCATCAGAATCACTAGGAAGCTTATTAGATATGCAAATTTACTGGCCCCACATCAAATCATCCAATCAGAATCCCCAGGACAAAGGCCCAGCAATCTGAGGCTTAATAAAGTCCCCAGGTGATTCATACACATTTTAGAATTCAAAAAACACTCTGTTCTATGCTATTTCATTTATCTGCCTAACTTAGGTTAGCATTTAGGTTTGTACCACTAACCTGGGCCCAGCAAACACTTTCATTTCCCTGGGCTTTCATTACCTTAGGAATCTGATAAGAAGAGTCAAAACAAAAACATTGGTCTTTATCCCCAGTGTGTTAATCATAATTGACATAAATATATTTTCCTCATGGCTTGGATTATATTGTAAGCACTTAGTTGCTTTGTGACCTGCCAGGAAATGTTGACTCAGTAATAGTGGGTGAGTAAAAGCCATTGACACATTTGGTTATTAGTCAGTGAAGTATCCCTGATTTGTTTTGCTTCAGAGGATCAGTGAAAACTGCCAGATTTATTTCTTTGTTCTCTGGAGCTCAGTTATTTTGCCACTCTCATTTTATCTTCTCCCCGAAGGGCAGCAAAAGGAGTCTCAGACTAAAACCAAAGTAAGAGAAAGGAGGAAAATGGTCTTTTCTCTTCCCCAACCATGTGTAACCCCACAGGTCCTGTGGCTAGAGCACTTGCTTATATTAGAGTGCAAAGAGACACCTCTCCCTGTACTGACAGAAGCTTAGCATCCTTCAATCACCATTCAAAGCTAGCTCCCCTCTGCTTCAAGAAAGCAGCCTTAAATGGAAGCCCCACTGAGTAACATCATAGGATGATAATAGCTCTGTTAGATGCTATGTAAAGCATCTTGACTACTCTTCATTACCATTTGAAAACATCAGATGCTTTCGAATTGCTTCAGGTCTTTTAAAATCTCATCTTCTGCTCTTGGCAGGACTCACAGATTCAGTAAACCTGAGTCAAGCCTCAGCCCCAAGATTCAAAATCACCATGCCATGTAATGGTATTTCATGTCTCTCTTTAGATCACCCAAAGCTGAATCGTCTAATTGTTCATGCTCAATTTATTTGTGCTCCTTGGTTGCATTTGCAAAGGGGCAGCGTGGACAGTCTAAAGGGAGAGCAGAGTGTAAAAAGTGTTCTAATTAGCAACTAGTAGTTACAGTAATTGAGGAATCAGCCTCGAGGTTAAGGTATTGATTCATTTTGATAATATTATATATGCTGTGAAATTCTCTGATAGTTAAACTGCCACAGAGATCTACTGAGGTAATACTACACGCTTAATAATATTTCACACAACAGCATGGATTTGAAAATACATTGCAAAATATGCACTTTTCAGCTCCACTGTGAATTAGCATACAGGGATTCTATAGACACTGGTATCTGCTCAAAATTTCAGTGTGGAGCCAGAGGTATTTTCCTATCCATTACTTTTACTTTAGAATGAATAAAACCTGGGGTTTTTTTCCCAAAAAAAACCCTTGCCTTAAATATAGTTACTCATCTCAGGACCCAGGCTAGCCTGCCATGGTCATCTCTGAGTTTCACAGAGAAACACATAAAGGAACAAGAACCATGGGCTTTCCCTAGGTACTCAGCACTGGAATTGGCTTTGACTGGTAGAGAAGACTTAGCCCCTGGCAGCTTCTGTAGTTTCTTCCTAAATCAGGGAGGATACTAGCCTCCTGGGACCACAGCAAAGGACTGTCTTGGAGGGATAAAAAGTAGCTGGGAATGTATTCTGAGTTTCCTCTATCCTGAAATGGCTCACATTCTGAACACCTAATTGTCCATCTCAGGTAGGAGGAAGGGGCCAAGGACTCGAGAGAACCAACTCGAACGAGGTCTAGCTTGTGTTGGGTCAAGTCCAAGCAGTTCATTTCCCTTTCAAGGCCTCTGATTTTGATCTCTGCCACCTGACTTTGTCTCTTACTGCTCTGGAGCAGCATGTGCTCCACCCCTCTCCTAGGGATAGTCTGTGCTTATCTGCCTGTCTACAGAGTGTGCTCAGAGAATTAACCATTACCTGGAGTATATCACCCTCTCTGTGGATCTGAGATTCTCTTTTCCTTACAAGCAGCTCTACCTGGCTTCCTTCTCTAGAAATTTTTCCTATAGTCCCATACCTCATTCCTTCCCTTCTTCCTACTGTTTCCCCACTAGTGCTCTGAACTTCCCAGGCCTGTGGCAGGTGGCACACAGTCAGTCGCCCTGCTACCCTTTGTGGAATGCACTCAATGGGTGCTTCTCTCCAGGAGGTGTGCCTTTTGCTTCTATTTTTGTTTTTGATTCTGGGGAAGGACTTGTGCATATCAGGCAGAAGTTTGTTCCCCACTCGTCATTTTGAAGGTGGCAATAATCCATCTGTCTAATACTGCTTCAAACTAAGAATGTTGGGAGGGGAGGGAAGGGAAAGGCAGGTGTGCATGGGAGGCCATCCTTCTGGGCCTCAGCAATGTACATGGGGTGGAGAGGAGAGTGCAGTTACCCCAGTGCAAACTTAATATGTCAGGAGCTGGAAAGAAATCAGGAAGTGTTTGGGTAACTCTGCCAACCATTCATGTGGCTTTTCATGTGGCCTTTGAATGTGACTAAGCAAGGTCAAAAAGGGAAGGGCAGCCTTTTCCCAAATGCAAGCTTAAAACTTCCAGGATATGGATAAAGTCCCGCTCTGATTGTTCATCAATTCAACACACACTTAAGGATCATCTCTTCTATGATAGTACTATTCAGGAGCAGGTGGGAGAGCACATCACAAGGTAAATAAATATCTGCCCAGATGAGCCATATATAGCAGTAGCAAGAGGAATACTCCACATGGGTGGGAGAGGGGCTCAGTTTGTTCTCTGCCTCTGGGATTCAGGTTTTGAGATGGTTTCCATAATATTAATAGAAGTTTGCCAAGAGGAATGGCATACACAGAGGTATGTCTGACTTTGTGGTGTGTGTGTGTGTGTGTGTGTGTGTGTGTGTGTGTGTGTGTGTGTGTTTCTGTGTCTGTGTTTTACTGAAGATTGAACCCAAGGACATTCTACTTCTGAGCTACACTCCCAGCCCTATTTTTTTTTTTTTATTTTTAATTTTGAAACAAGGTCTAAGTGGCAAAGGGTCTTGCTAAGTTGCTGAAGTTGGCCACAAACATGCAATCCTCCTGTTTTGGACTTCCAAGTACTAGGATTACACATGTGTGACACCCTGCCCAACAGAATCATAACTTTTTGAGATTGTGTGTCTTATTTAGGAAAACATAAACTGAGGTTCAAAGACAAGAGAGGAAGCTGCAGTTGCCAGGACCCTATTCAGGAAAAGCCTTAAATTCCCACTAAGCTAGAGTACTTAAAACCATGGTAATGGGATGAGTATAGATTTACTCTAGCTTTGTCTTTAATTTTGAGTTAAAGTCCAAACTGACCTAAAAATTACTTTTTTCTTCAATGTCCACTGTAGCTTCAGAAGCATCAGAGAGTAGATTGTATACATTAAAAGAGCATATAGGATTCATAGCTCCTCTTTCCTCTGGATCCCCTCCCCCTGCCCAGGCCTACTTCAGGTCCCTGCATACAGAGACATAGTTGATGCCAAATTATCTAAAAATAGAGCCAATGCACAGGAAATAAGAAGAAACAATAATCAAATGTATCATCATATCACACCTACTATACTATGGATGGGGAAGTCTTTCTGGGGAGTCCTGAGCTGGCAAAGTTGCTCTCCGCATTCCTCTGATTACCACCAGTACAGCTTTATGTTCTTGATAAAATACATCAGTTATCTCATTAAATTCATGTGCACAATGGTTATTAAAATGGTTCACCATTCCAGTAGCTTTGTTTATGGTTGTGTGCAGAGTAAATATTTTATTTTCTGATGAGTGCTTGGGTTTTATTAGCCAGCATTAAAACTGGGGCAGAGTGACTGGAGATTGGAATCTAGATATTTACCAGCACAGGGAGATGATATGCAGAAGCTAATGGAGGCTCTGGGGGTAGTTTTCCGGGCTGTTGAGTGTAATTTCTCAAGTCCCCAAATGGCTGTAATAGGGAAACACCCTGAAAAGAATCCTCTAATGGCTGTATGTATGCATCAGGGGATCATTGGGAAGTCAATGTGCTATGCAAACTGAATATGCACGCGTTCCTTGGTTTGATGTAAAGCATGGGATGGAACATCACACGTTTCATGCCTCCTTGCCCATTTTTTCTTGCCCTTGAACCTCATCTTTGGCAAGGTAGCTTGTCTTTGAAGATCAAGGCGAAAACTTTATTTGCCTCCTCTTAGTACCTTCTTAAACCTCCCAGACTGATTTATATGTCCTCTAGAGAATGGCAGACATATTTCAATTAGAAAATCAACATATTTATTAATTATTTGTTTACCTCCTTATATAATTCCCTGAATTATAGTTGCTCAAGAACAGAGAGTATGCTTTTTTTCTTCATATAATTTCATTCAAAGTTCTTTACAAATGTGCCTTGCATATGACAAAGGGATCATCATCTGTTAATCTCACTCTTTCTGGTATCTAATGCAGGTTTTTTGAATGAAGAAATAAATCAACAAGGCAGGAAAATTGTAGTTTTGTTTCTAACTTCCTAGAACTGCCATGACTCCAGGAAATGGTTGATGAAGGAAATTCAGACACAAGACTAGGAATACAAAACATACCTCCATTCATTTTTCTCAATTCTCAATTCTGGCACTAAGGTAAGTTTTGGTATGGAGGAGAACCTAGCCCAACTAAATCTCAAATGTTGAACCCACAATGAAGCTAAGACTACAAACAATGAACTGTTTCTAATCAGTAGCCAGATACAGACATTGAAACTCCTGGCTCTGTCTGTGCATTTACTCAGGGTACTTCTTCACAATAACACTACTGCTTCCACCCAGCATGCATTGCATGGGTTCTGTCTTCTTGAGAAAGCTTCTTGTATCTGAGGGTGTCTTTTAGAATAAAGTATGCAACCCTAGTCTCCATGAGAAGCCTGTGTACTATGAAAGATCTGTTTCTTTCCTAGATATTGTTTTATTTATTTATTTTTTGCACATACCACATAGACTACCCTTGGAATGATTTGGCCAAAACATCATGGCAATAATTGCCAAAGAGAAAGAGAACACAGTAATTAATAGCACAGCTCTAAGAAAATGAATCATTCTCCTGTCTGCTTTCATGTAGAGCAAAGTGCACAGGAGCATTACAGACTCCCCCTGCCCCAACCTTGAGGTAGTAATACACCCCAGCAGCTTTCTACTGAATTTGCAATTAGTTTAACTGTATATTGCACACCAAGCAAATCTTTCCATGATAAAACAACTTGTTTCATGTTATCTTTCCTTTTGCATGCCAAAGATTAGAGAACACAAATTCCTGTGACTTAATTATCTCTATTACAGATTGCTTTTAAATTATTGTAAGCAATAAGTTAAGAAGAAGACAGCGAGGCAAGCTAGTGATGAGAACCTTGTTACAGGGACCCAACATCTGTCTGTTTCATTCAAGAAAAAAATAAGATGACATGATTTTAAAAATGGACTGATGAGATGCCTAGACTTAATTTGGGGCTTGGAAAGAGAGAAAATGTCATGTCATCTTTAACAAAGGTAAATTAAAAGAGCAAGCCTAAGGAATTGCCTGCCTCCTGGCTTTCTCAAAAGGGAAGCCTTCATCATTGAGAGTTGCCTTGGGGAAAAATAAATAGAAGAAGAAGAAAAAAAGTACTGGATCAAGACAACTGGGTGCTGTGTGACAGAAATGTGCTCCCAGACTGAAATGTGTAACCATCACTGTCACTTTGGTTTGCTTTTCGCACATACCAAGACAGGAGTGCCGGGAAAAACCATCTTTGGAACAGGCTGAGCAAGGAGAAAAGAGATGTCCATACTTTCTCTTTTGTCACAGTCCCATCAGTTGGAAAAATCTCCATCTTCCATATCAAGCATAGCTTCCTAGTACCGTCTCTCTGTCACTTGGATGTCCAAATGTGTTTTGGGCATGCCATATAGAGGTCCCTTCTGCCCTCCCTGTTCACCATCTCACAAAGTAGGTTCTTTCTATTGGTATCTGTAGTTTTCTCATTTCATTCCTTATCCTTCCACCTATTATGCATTGTACTTTTCAACTAGTTTTTCCTTTTCTGTTCATATCATACCACCCTATCAATAGCCTTTAAGTGATATTTTAATTAATTATAGTTTAAAAATATACTAATTTAACAATGATCTTTGTACAATAAGGACTGCATTTTTCTAATATTATTATTATATAAACTTGGCCTAATATCCCACATGTTAATCCCTTGGCAGTTTTTGCAGTTGGTAACGTAAGATAGGTTGCAAATCCTTGGTACATGGAGATGGAGAAGGGGAATGGATGAATTGTTGTAGGTTTTATTTTGGCTGCAGAGAAGACATGAGAATTACTAACTCATCCCTGGAGAGAAAATGCCTGTCATACATGATGAAGAACAGATATGAGGAGCCAGATGTAACACCTTATATACAACTTATTTTGTTCTTATTAGTTTTACAGGTAAGCAAAGTGAAATTCAGAGATAGGTTAATAATTTTCCAAGGAGTATACTTTTAGCTAATGTCTGAGCTAGGATTCAAATTCAGGTTTCTGCTTGCTGATGAATGTCCATGTAATAGGAATTCAGTAAGAGAGAGGAAAGAGCAAGAAAAGGGGACCAGAAAGAATCCATCCCCCACCCACATACATGCCCCACACATTCTCCTTTGAAGACTTGAAATTCTAGGATAAAATTCCAATCTTTTTGCTTAAAACAGTGTTCTTATTAAGATGCAAATAATCAGCAAGAGTAGAAAGATTAACTATCAGCTCTTTGTCATTGTCAAATTCCTGACAATTACCTTTGAATCTCATCCTAAAAGTTGACTTTGATAGGGAAAAATTGTGCCAGAGGAAACAAGTACCCTATGTAAAGAGCCTCAGATTCATTTGGAAAGCTTGGAGCTAATTTGGTATTTGGTTTTACTACTGGGTAACATATTTTTTCATAGATATTTTCAAAGAAGCAGCCCAATCTTAAGAAAATCTAATTTAAAAAGAATTTTAAAAGGTTGAAGATTAAAAACACCTCTGCCTTAACTCACTATATATTTTAACACTAACCTCCGATTTCTAAAGAGATGTTTATGCCATATGCTTAATGCTGCCTATCCTTCCAGTGTCACAATAGTTTATTTTTGGTCCCTTTGTATATCTCATATTTCTTAAGAATTATTAATGGTGAAGCTTTCTGACTTCTGATAAACCTCCCATTTTATGACAACTCAAAAGCAAGCAAATTTATGCTATGGATTTTTGAAACATCCACCCTAAAACCAAACAAGGTACCCACCAAAGACCATAGAGAAGATCCAGAAGCCTTCAGTAGCTATGTCTTGGAAACAAAAAGAAAGAAATGGAGGGAGAAAGTGAAAAAAAGGAAGAAGCAAGAATAAAAATGGGAAGGAGCAAAGGACGGAAGGAAAACTTGTTTCTAAAATTATTTTATTCTGCAGATTGGCTTTTTCCTACTGATTTCCAGGGACTTAGTAATAGTACTATCTACATCGCCCATGCAGCTTGACTGAAAGCTACCCCAAATTACATATTTTTATTTGGAGAGTCTATCTTTCTTATGTACTGTCATCAATGTAATGATGATAAAAACTTACTCCCCAATACCTAGAAAAGTTACCTTTTCTTTTTGTAAGACCTCTGATACTCATACCTGACTTCCAACATGGCATTACCTGCAAAAGGAAGAATAGAGAAAAAAAGTTAAACATTAATGACCAACAAATGCAAACTATGATTATAATAAAGTGAATACCATTTTTGCTAATGAATATCTGAAAAACACAATGCCACTGACTGCCATAACTTCAATATTTGTGTCTTTTATACCTACTTAATTTTAAAATCATTGCACAATTTGTGTATTTGGATACACACATATAATCTATAATTTCGATGTGTTCCATTTAATATGTTCTCAGTTTAATACCCAAGGGAACTAAAATGATCACCTCTCTTAATTTCCATTTGTCCTGTTGACCCTTCTACTCTGAAGAAAGAAGTAAATACTGCTGTTTTAGTATCTCTCTCTAAATTTGATTACTCACCACGGCCTCCTTCTACTACAACCTAAAACCCTCCCAAAATGGTGATGTTTCTCTGTAGGGAATCTCTTGTTTACCTACGAGGATAATGGAAAAAATTCTTTCTCCTTTCTCTGATGGTTATAAAAGCCACATTGCTTAGAGTCCCATAGTAGAAAATCATTCTCAATACTTTTCTTGGGCTAAATTGTGTTGACCTAAGTGTCTGAGGGTAGTCTTGTCGGACTTGATTTCATGGTGTTTAAGAAAAAAGGGCGATGACATGTTGCAGAAAACAAATTATAAAAGTCATCTGCCCTATTTTTTTCTTTTTTAAAAAAGCATATGCAAAGTTCATGTAGGAAAATTTATCAAACAAAATATCTCTCAGCTTTCTCTGTTTCTGTATATCATGGTATATATACATGATCATCTTTATCTAATAAATGACATTTAACAATTAATTAATGAACTTGGGACACATAAGAATCTCATGACCTACTGACATCAGATATTTGAGAGGGGGAAGGTAAATAAAGGTATCACCAAGTCTTCAGAATAGGTAAGTGTGAAGTTTATTGAGAAACAGAGAATCCAGGCACTTAGAAGCTTGAGTCTATGTAGGGTCCTGTATGTTAGAACAGAGAGAGGATTTTGAGTTAATTATGGAATGATAAAGAAGACAAAGACCTCTTTCTTAAGGTGTGTAGCTAATAAATCTAGGAAAATGCACCCAGTAGAGGGGGCTGTAGGCTTAAGAGTTCTATCTACTGTGATAAGCAAATGGGGCAAATCTTAAAATTCCATTATTGGGCTATCCCTGGGAAATGCTAGCCATAGCAAGGGATGTATCAAATGTATCTATTTATCAAATATCTCTCTCCCTATTTATTTATCATTCACTTATTTATGAATACTTTTATAATCATCATAATATAAAACTTAGACTTCTGATCAGGGCTTGAGTATAAAGAAAAATCAAACAGAGGTTGTATTTAACTCTAGGAACTAGTAAGAGAGGGCAAAGTCAAGGAACTAGAAAGAAATATTTGATATACTTTTTGAAAAGCTTGAAAAATCTGAAGTTTTGTAGGAAGTTTATTAGAGTGAGTCAGTTTTCTTAGTCCTTGTGGGATTGTTAGCAAGCTCACTTTGCACTTGAAAAGTTCTGACTATGTAGCGTTGATCCCGGGGTTGAGGTGGAGTAGCGTAGTAGCTAATAGGTACACTCTTTTCCAAAATCGGGTACTAGCAAGTGATATTTAGGTTTTGAAAATGAACTAAACCCAAAACACAAGGATCAAGACTCTTAAAAAATGATACAAAAGAGACTTAGCCAGAAAGGTGATGGGTGGGATACTGAAAGTGAGTTCCAGAAGCTGATTTTTAGTGGCACATATGATCCCTTGTAACAAGCAACTCTGTTCTGATCCAAACACAATAGAGTCATTAATCCCAGTTCATTAATGTTACAGAAAAAATACTAAGTGTGGTTCATAGGTAAATCATTAATAGTTAAGTAATGTCCTTGTCCTAGTAGAACAGCATACGGAGCAGCAGCCAGGGAATTCTCAAAGTCTAGATGACCAGGGTCTAGAGACATGACATGTGCTCCTTAAAGGGCCTTGAGATGCAGCAAGGGGTAAGGCCAGGAGATGTCACCATAGAGACCAACCAAGCATCCCTGACTAGACCATTGTAATGGCTACCAAGGAGATTGGGTAAGGGCCCAGCAATCTTCTACTACAGGAGAGAATTTTAAAGTTCTGGTAATTCCAGTGGTGGTAGCTCAGAGCCAAACATTTCAACCACAGTAAATGTTATTATTCATATGTTAAAAAAATTTCCTCAGGCTATATGTAACTACAATAAAATACACAAAAATGACAAATTTTTTTTGCAGGTTCATGGGTTGCCTTTGCCAGTGAAGACATATAGCCAGTTTACCCTGTAAACTTTCCACAAGGGAAGTGGTTATTCAAAAATATTTTCAGTGGATTCTTCATAATACAATAGCAAAAATGTGAGACTTTGCAATGACCTTTTCATTTGCCTTTAAGAGATTTCTTGAATTGACCAACTAATGAAATAGGAAATTGGCTATATAATTCAATGTCACTACTTTCATTGAATATGATATCCACCTTCTTCTTGCTCTCAGTGTAATAATAGATTTCATTATAACATTTTAATGAATGGCCAGCATTTGGCAATACAAATTTATATTATCTTTAAACTTCAATCCTTAAATGTGTGGAGCATAATACACTCATGTAAGGGTTGAAATAATTTTAGAGATAATACACACTTTAGAAAAATATATAGTTATGGAACCATTTATTGATGAAAAATAAAGCAAGGGGTATTATTCAACTTTGCTGAAAATGACTCAGCAAATCTTGAAATACAATTTAATTTCTTGATTTGAAGCCCTCTAATTTTAAGTGTTAATGTATGTTTTAATTTAAAATTGCAATAATAATGGTAATAATTCCAAATTTGGGTTTACTTGATTCTTAAGTGCTTTCAAACATTAAACTCTTTTAAAAAAATGTCTCAACCATAAGCTAAACTTCCAACTCTAAATTAAAACTTATTTAGAATACCATTGAGCCAATGGCAAGGTATTTAATTGTTTAGGTGAAGATTACTTGAATTCACAAAAACCAGAAAACAGGAAGAAACATGATTTAATAATTTGGATTATTCAAAAAATCACCCATGGTTCACTTCAGAAAGACCATACATAAAAAGACCATATATATATATATATATATATATATATATATATACACTCTCCAGCCACCCCCTTCAATTTCTCTCCCCTTAGGTATCTCATATGTACATATATATATACATATATATGTACATATGAGATACCTAAGGGGAGAGAAATTGAAGGGGGTGGCTGGAGAGTGTAGCTATGTAGCTCAGTGGCAAAGCACTTGTCTCCCAAGCATGAGCCCTTGGGTTTAATCCCTAGAACTGAAAACAAAAACAAAAATATTAAACTTTTGCAAGATTTGCCTTTATGTTTCCACATAATATAGTAATCATGAAATCATGGGCTACTCCACCAGACCACTGACTAGAACCAGGATGGAACCAAATTAAATAGTGCACATAACATGATATACATACTTTGCTTTCTCTGCATTGCCCCAGTAATTGGGTGAGGCTAGAAAAGCAGTTGGTCTTTTATATTGAAAATAGCTGCCCTTGACTTATAGAAAGAAAAATGAAGTACCTTATAAGGGAAGGCAGCATAATATGAGAGGAAATGTTATGCCATGTTTGCACAAGGCATAACCAAGTAGTACGAGGGGGGCTCTTAGTGTCATAAGCACAGTGGGGTAGGGGAGAAGGATGGAGATGCCAAAGAACATATGGAGAGCCTCCTTTCTGTGAAACTGTGGTCAGCTAGCAAACCTCTTTTTTCTCTGGATTCTTTTTTCTTTATTTTTTAAATTTTCCTCCTCCTAATTAATTTAATGCCAAATCCAGTAAAGAATATTCCCATCAGTTATGTAGACATAAGCCCTAAATAAGTGTATCCCCTAAACAGGATGCAACATGGTTATCATATATGCTTCATGTATTCATATGTTTATTAATACAGATGAAGATATGCTAAACACAGGCTGTACTACTTGACAGGAGAGATAGGAAAACTATTTTTAATCTCTTGAAGTTACAGCTTTGCAACTAGGAGTCATTCTAATAAGCATGCATTTACCATGTGAAAGACTGGCTCCAGAAAGATGACTTTAGTGGATCCCAAATTGCAATAAATATCATTTTTAACTCATAAATGTTGGAAATTAGTCAGCAAATTAAAACTATTGAAGGCTTTCTAAAGAATGGAATGAACTGGATGAAAGGAAGAAACCAAGACCAAAACTAATGGGAAAAAGTAATTTAAAGAGAGGCAAGTTTCCAGAGGTTGATCAATCTCGAATATGACTTTTATGAAATTTTTATCATATTATGCACTTTTTTCCTTTTTCTGGATATCTTTTCTTTCTTTGCTTCTCTGTTTCTTTTTCCTTCCTTAATTCATATAATGTCAAATATAGGAAAGGACACCTCCATCAGTTATGTAAATATAAGCCCTAGGAAAAGTGAAAAGAGTTCTGAAAAAAAAAATCATAAGGATCTGAGAAGCTTCTTTTGCATAGACTACAAAATATATTGAATTAGTGCCTACTTTTCAGAAAAAAAATTACTCAGTGCTCCTCACCTACATTTCAACAGTCCCCCTTTTTAAAATTCAATGGTCTCCCTATTGTACCCAAGGCTTCTACCCCCATCCCCCAATTTGTCCATGGTTCTCCACTCCACCAGGAGCTGGTGCTGAACTTTGGGACACTACATTTAGAGCCACTAGACTGATTGGAACCTTGTCATATTCATGTTTTTGCTGACCAAAAAGTTTACCAATGGGAAGGAGGATAAGGCTACTGGGAGGAGGGACAGAGATTTTTTTTGCCCTAAATACAAAACATTAGACACAGCCCCTTCAACCTACCTTTCCTGCCAATCTCCAAAGACTCCTGTTCAAAAACAGCCTCTCCTGTCTGAATTGACATCCACCCAAAAAAAGCCCAGGGGTCCTAATGACAAGTATTATGACCACACATTTGAAAAGAGTCAATAACTCAGAAGGATGGTAACTATTCAACAAATGGAAGATTTAACACTCAAGGAAGCAACATACATTTCACCCATTTTAAGATTTTCTTATAATTTGCTTTGAATCTCTTTTTAGAGAATACTACATGCATCCATATAAAAAAGTATCCAGAGGTCATTTAAAATCATAGTTATAAAAATGAAAACATAAGACTTCCAATTTCAGTTGTAACATGTCAAACCTGGAAATCATCACTCCTAATCACAGGGAAAAAAAAACTGTACAAACTAAAATTCAGTAATGTTTCTTGGACCCACTGAAGATCTAACATCACAGGAAAGACCACTAGGCGAAAATCTGGTAAAATAGGTAAATCCAGAATCCCAGCCAAGATCTGCATACCTAACATGGAAACCACTGGAGCCATAAACTAGTAGAGTAAATTATATTCTAATTTTGATGAATTGCTGCATGTTGAGTGTGGACTAGATTGAGAGTAGGAGACTCCTGAGGTAACTACAATTATCAGAGGTGCTTACATTTTTAAGGATTTTACCTCAAAGAACCCCACCAGATCCTTGAAGAGCTGAGAAAAATCCCCTCATAACTTTACCAAGGGAAGGGAGGAAGAGTAATCACTGTGAAATATACACAGAGTGATCCCCAGAAACAAGGGCTTACTCTCCTGGGAAAAATACTCTACCAGAGACCTATCTCATCTAAGGGAAGGGAATCTTTTCAGCTCTAACTCCTTCTTGCTTTCCTGTCTCATCTAATGGGGGATAGAAAACTCAATAGACCCAAGTAAAAGTTCCATCTCTGGGACATAGACCTCTAAAAAATGAGATTTAATCATAATATTATACAAAATTTCTTCTCCCTACACTTTACAACCAAACCAACAGGTATCCAGTATAATAACCATGGACTAAAGTTGAAAGAGCTCCAGAATGCAAATTCTATGTGAGGATGATTTCTAGGGAAGCCCAAAGATAACAGAGGAGACAAAAATAGAGATACTAGAGAAATTTGGAGCCCTTGACACCCACAACTACAATGAACATAAAACACAGCTCAGTTCCTAGCCAGATTAACATAAAATCTATACAGTGAAGGCCTAGAAAAAAACTAAGTTCTTGCTAGATGACACATCAAACTTTAAACAAAATAATTTATAAATCACACCAAAATACAAAGAAAAAAAAGCAAACTTTCACAACCATACTCAGATATGATACAGATTTTGAAACTATCAGGCATGAAAACATGAAATTATGCAAATGGCTTAATTAAACTAAAATCATGATAGAAAAATAGGAGGATAAAAGAACAAGATGGATGGACCAAAAAAGTTACTAACATGATAGATTATTCGTTCAACTATAAAAATAATCAATTTAAATGTTAATGAATTAAATACTCTAAATGAAAACAGAAAGAATCATAGTGAACCAAAATAAATAAAACCTAAGAACCAAATATGCATTATCAATAAGAACCCAAATTTACATGTAAAGACTCTAACAAATTAAAAGTTAAGGAATGAAGTAAGTACACAATGTTAACATGATCAAAAAGAAAACTTGAATAGTTATATGAACTTCAAACAAAACATACTTTAAAACAAGGAAAACACCAATGAATAAGAGAGACACTTTACAAAGAAGTCGGTTCTCTCCAAAGACATAACAATCCTAGACACCTACACATCTAAGAATAGAATATCAAAGCATAGACAGAAAACGTCTATAACTGTAAGGAGAATAAACAAATCTACTATCACAATTGGAGACTTCAACCTACCTCTTCCAATAGCTGATAGATCCAGCAGGCAGAAAATCAGTAAGAATATAGTTGATCAGAATAGCATTATCAGTGTGACCTAACTGAAATACATAGAATACTTCGTAACACTAACACACACACACACACACACACACACACACACACACACACACACCAGCATACACATTCTCAAGTTCACATTAACAGTCACCAATCACATCTAGACTATAAAATACATTAACCAACTGAAAAGATTTTTGTATCACTTTTAAACTCACCATGATGTATGATTACAGTGCACCAATGAAATTATAAATAGAATAGAAGTAATATCAAGTATATCCTCATTAAGGGAATTAAACTAAAATCAATATCAGAAAGATAACTAGAAGACTGCAAGATATTTGAAGACTAAATTCTAAAAACCACAACTAAGTCTCAACAAAATTTTTGAAATATTTTCAACTAAATAAAAATGAATACACACTTATTGAAATTGGTGAGGTGCATTAAAAGCCATGCTTAGAAAGCACTTTATAGCATTATCTGATTGCATATACTAAAAAAAAGATCTAAGAATCAATAGTCTAAGTCTTCACCTTTGGAAACAACAGAATAATGAATAATTTAAAGAAATATCAAAATTATAGTATAAATCAATGAAACTAAAAAGAAGAAACCAATAAAGAAAATCAATAAGGCCAAAACTTGGTTCTTTCAAGAAATCACTACAATTGCTATATCTCTAGTCAGATTAACTAGGAAAAAAAAATGAGGAAACACAAATTACCAGTAACGAAAAGTGAAAGGAGTACCTATGCTATGTTAAAGTAAAAGAACTTTGGGTTAGAGATGTGGCTCAATGGTGAAACATTAAACCAGCCTGCACAAAGCACTGGACACAATCAATTCTTATCATGAGAAGGAAGGAAGGAAGGAAGGAAGGAAGGAAGGAAGGAAGGAAGGAAGGAAGTTATGACTATAAGTTTTATATTCGGAAGCAAATAGACTAAGTGCTTCAAAGATATAAACTATCAAAAAATCTCACTTAAGGAGAAATTAATAATATGAATAGGCCTACACGGTATAATATGAGGCCCACATGGTATAACTGGTGAATTCTACCAAACATTTAATGAAGAAATAATACCAATTATCCCTAATCACATCCAGGAAAAAAGGAGAAGAAGAAAAAGAAGAAGAAGAAGAAGAAGAAGAAGAAGAAGAAGAGGAGGAGGAGGAGGAGGAGGAGGAGGAGGAGGAGGAGGAGGAGGAGGAAGAGGAAGAAGAATCAGGAGGAGGAGGAAAAGCGCAGCAGCAGAGGTAAAACTTTCTAGTATATTTTGTGATGGTGGTAGTATCCTAATACCAAAAATAGATAAAAACATGACAAATAAGAAAACCAACTATTTCAGAGATAACTCTCACACTACTGTAGATGCAAACCTTGTCAACAATGTTTTAGTAAATGATGGCTAAAATTGTGATTTTGTAATATGAGAAGTTATAAACCTTAACCAAGTAGAATGACAATCCAGAAAACTAATCAATGTAAACCACCAAATAAATGGGCTATAAAGAAAAATCATACAATCATATCAACTGATGAATATAACACATCTAACAAATCCTACAGTTAACAGTACTTTATTTAATGGTAAGAAACTGGACATTTTTCTCCTAAGATTAGATACAAAGCATTCCTATGCACAATCATATTGGAGCTCCCAGCTGGTGTAATAAAATGACAAATTGAAATAAAAATTTATATATATTGCAAAGGAAGTAACAAATTGTCTCGGTTCAAAGATGGCACATTAATATAATATTCAATATTTAAAAAGTCACCTATCAAACCACAAAAAGGCATGGTAGGATCTTAATTGAGAAAAGAATATGTAACTCTATGTTTCCAACTGCAACATCATGTAAAAGGTAGAGCCACAGCAAAGGTAAAATGATCAACACTGACCAGGGTTTAGTGAGAGGGAGAGAGAAGATTTGAAAAATTGAAGCACAAGAATCACTTTAAGATGTCAAAGCTAGCCTGTATGATACTATAATTGTGAATATGTGACATTTTGCATTTGTCAAAGCTCATAGAACTTTACAGTTCAGAGAGTGAACCTTAATGTGTGCCAATTAAAACCATAATTTAGTAGGTTCAGCAATCTCAGGATGGAACACAGAATGACAGAAAACAATTTACCTCTATTAAAAATATCTGAAACAGTCCCATTAATGGGGGTTAGAGGAGAAGTGCTGACCTGAGAAACCTGAGGAATTATTGGCGTCTGGGAAAGGAAAGACAACATAGACTCTGTAAGCTCTGTCTTCATTGAAGTGGTTTCCCACAGACACAGGTTAAAATTCTGATACCGATATACATATATAGTGAAAGTCAGCAGTTAAGCAAATGGAAGTAGGATGGTGGGAGCCAGGTTTCTCAGTGTTGGGATGGGAGGTTACAGATATAAAAGTGGAAAAATCTAGAATGATCCTTCTAATGGTATTTAGCAGAGACATCAGTATGACCTCAGATTTAGCTTACATAGATGTTGATGGTTACTCACTTGGAACCAGAATAAATTGGCCTAAACCTATTTGAAGGATGAACTTATCCCAAAGAGATCCCCTATATACTATGAACTCCAACCTAGATTGATGTGCAAGCAGGTTGTAACCTAACTAAGAGTACTCTCTTGTAGCTAAGCAACTGAGCCTCAGCCAACCTCTGGGAAAGTGGTTAGGTTGTGAGGGCTGTACCCTCATAAATGGAATTGATGCCCTTATAAAAGAGCCATCAGAGATCTCCCTGGGCCTTCCATATCTTCTACTATGTGAGGTCACAGAGCAGCAGCACATTATCTTAGAAGCAGAGAGTTAGGTCTTGCCAGGCACTGGCTCTTCCAGTCCCTTGGTTTTCGACTTTCTAACTTCCAGAACTGAGAGAAAGAAAAATATGTTCTTTTATAAATGTTCTTATTATAGAAGCAGAAAAAATATAAATGCTGAGACAGTATACTAAGGCAGTATAAAATAAATATTCAGGAGCTCATACTGATATAAATTAAAACATGGATAAATAACTAAGTAGGGGGAAGAGGAAATCTCCCATGCAGATGAATTCCAAATAATTTATGTAGATACTCCACACCACACCTGAGGACATGGTGCATAACTCCTCCCTCCTTAAGCATAGCCTATATGTAGTGACTTTCTTCCAAAGAGTATAGTATGGAGAAAAAGAGGAAGTTTATGGTTGAAGAAGCCTGGTACACACCCACCTCAGATGATCTAGGTTAATATCAACAGTGATAAGTCATGTTGATAGTAGATACTCTTGATATTTGTGATGAAAAAATCTCACCTCTGTAGTCTGCTTCCAAAAAAATACATTTAACTTCAATCTACTGATGCATAACATCAGACAAATTCCAATAGAGGGATAGGGGACATCCTATGGTGTAGCCATTACTCTTCAAAACTGTCAAGGTCAGCAAAAATAAGGAAAGCCTGAGAAAATGTCAGAGACTTTCCCCACCAAGAGGAGCCTGAGAAAACATGATAACTGAAGGTACTATCTGGTATCCCAGATAGGATCCTGGAATAGAAAAAGGGCAATGGGTAGAAGCGAAAGGAAATATGAATAAAATATGGATTTTAGTTATTAAAATTTGAACAAAAGAAATGACACAGAAATAGCAATATCAAACACAGTAGAGTTTTAGGTAAAAATATGAAATGAAACAAAGAGAGATATTCTATTTGATTAAAATTTAAATTTTTCAAGAAAATGCAAAAATGAGTTTTTATGCACCTAAGAGTATACATTTAGAATACATGAAGCAAATATTAATAGAAGTGTGAGGAAAAAAAACAAATCTAAAATTATATTGAAGAAAATGGGATTCCAGCATAATAATTACTTAAACTATCAAAATTATTTATTTTAAATGTATAGGCTATATGTGGAAGAAAATGGGATTCCAGCATAATAATTACTTAAACTATCAAAATTATTTATTTTAAATGTATAGGCTATATATGGACAATCCTCAAAATAAGACAATCTAATATCAGAAATAAAGCCAAGTTTCTCCTTGTCCATCTTCCAATCTTTCCCAAGTCAACCTTTCTACAAGGTTAGCATTTTTAAAAAATATTTTATTTTTAATTGCATTTATCTAATATATGGCCTTATAAAAATACATAATTTTGCTTCATGGGTCTCTTTTGTTTGTTTTATTTTATATAAATGGTATGATCTGTATATATTAGAAAGTCCTTTTACTTGGAGAGCTTCCCGGGCAGCATAGACATCTACTTCATTTTATTTAACTCCTCTTTATCCCAATATTCTCTTTTCTACCTTACCATTTCCCTTGTTGATCAACATTTGAGCTGCCCTAGACCACTGTCATTGTCACTATTTATGCTACCTTGTGCAGATATGTGATGTATTTGTTAGATACATAGACACCTGCAAGTGAGATGGCTAGATTGAAGTGTGTGCACATGCAGAATATTAATAGCATATGGAAAATTGTTCCCATGATGACTCTATACATTCACAAGTGCAGTCTGAGAGATCTTGCTTCCTCACAATGTTACCAACAATTGATAATAAGCTTATTCATTTTTGCCAAATAGTGAGTGAAATCTTATCTTATTAATTAGCATAGTCTGTATTTCTCTTATTCTGAGGTTAATCATCTCTCATGTTTATAATTTATTGGGGTTTTTACTTTTGTGAGTTTCCCATTTTGATATTGTATTTCTTTGTGACTACATATTTATATTATTGATTTGTAGGGATTATTTGTGTGTCTTATTCATTAGTCCTTTGTCCATTTTATTTATGGCAGGTTTTTTTCCCCAAAAAATGGAGGTCAACTTTAAACTCTGTTAATGATACATTGCAGGTTCTTTTTTCAAACTAATTTGTATTAATGTGTTATAGAGAGAATAAGGCATTGTAAAGTTGTTTGGGCAGTAAGAGAAAAAAAAGGAGTAATTAAAACTACAGATCAAACAATGTAAGGCAAAAAAAGGTAAAGGGACATCCATAAGTACACACAGACACACATAGATACACAAACATGCAGGCACACTCATGACACACACACATACACTCACACACACATACACACACACACACACAATTGCAAAATGTGACTAAACAACCTTGAAGGAGGAAAAAAAAACGATATTTGTGACAAGATCCTGGCGAGATGGCACAGTAAGTGGAATCAGGCTTCCCAAGAGGAACAGAGGCCTCCTCTCCCTCTGGAAAGAAGGGGGGACAAAAGGGCCGATGTGGAAACTAATTTAGGTAGAAGGATAGGGGATGATACAGTGGTGATTCTCATATGTAATATTTCCAGATTTAGCAAATAAAAATACAAGATACCTTGTTAAATTGGTATTCTACACAGTTTATTTATATGTATATATATATATATATATATATTTTCAGAATTACTTCCAGAACATGATATCTAGTTAAATTAATGATAAATATTTTTTAATAAAACTATAGCCCCCTCTAACTATCTGGGACTCAAAAATATATTAATAGTATATGTAAAATTCAAATGTAACTGGATGGTCTTTGCTTCATCTGGAAGTTTACATATACCTTGATGTCAGTATTGATCAGGGTCAAGTTCAGCTATGAAATCACGCAGTTTTAGTTTCAGACATATTTGTCTAACAGACACATCTTAAATTACTCATAAAATCTTCAGCCTGATGTATTAAAAATGGAACTCCTGAGTTACTCAAGACAGAAAGCCTTCCCTGATTTCTCCTGCTACTACCAACATCTAATTCATCAGCAAGTGAAAATAAACCCATCTTCAAGATTTGTCTCAAGCCCCACACATTTCTCTCCATCCCCACTTTTACCACCTTTGATCAGGATACTGATGAGCACTGACCTGGATTAATCCAAGTGATCAGAGTGAACTTCGCACCATTTTTAAACACTTTCCCCATTATGCAGCCAGAGTGGATCATTTTTCCCTGCTCATATGCCTTTAATTTCTTCCCTACAAAATCAGAGTCCTGGCCCATCCCACCATGCTGTACAAGGGCCAGCCCCCACCTACATTTACACTATTCACCTTGAGTGATGTCCCCCTCTAGCTCACCTGTGGTCTTAGTTTAGTTTCTTGGATCTCCTGACCTTTACTCCCTGTGAACACATTTGTACACAATGGTTTTCTTTAGGATTTAGTTAAATATTGCTTCTACAGAGATAGCACTCATGCTGACTTTATCCAAAGTTGGCCTACCAATTTGAGGACAGATTTTGCTTCCTCCAATGATGCTACCTTGAGAAAAAAGAGAAGTAACCTCAAAAGATGCATATCTGAACCCCCCCCCAAAAAAAGGAGTAACAAATACAAGATCTGGTCTCTAGCCTCCCTTATGTTCTCTGTGAACTTTCTGCTCTACCTAAGTAGTTTATACACTTTCTGAGACCATTCCACATCTGTGTATCTGCAAACATCCTTTTCCTTTTCAGTTGGTACTATTTTCTCCTCATGTTCAACTGAAGTTCTGCTTCCTCCGTGAAATTCTGGGGAGTCCTCTTGACTTCCTTACTCTCTACCTCCCCTGAGCTCTTATAGTTCTTGCTGCTCTGTTGTGAAGTAAGAGGATATGAAGCCTTCAGCCCTACCTCTGCTACTTATACACCTAGTTACTTGATTTCTATCACTTTTTGACCTTCAACCATGTAATATGGATGACAAGATGACACCGTTTTGAAGAATAAACAAGTTATTATAGCAGAGTTTCTGGCACACAGCAGATAACTTACATTAATTTCTGTTTTTCATAATCTTGACACTTAGAATATGACAACATAAGATCTGACTAGTTACTACAGATTGATAAGAGCACACTGATAAGAAAGCAAATTAATAGATCCTCATTACTGGCAGAAATCTTGGAGGTCATCTAGCCCTTGAGTAGCACCTTGCTTAAGTCATTCCAGACCATTCCAGAAGAATGGCTACTCTCTTCTTAAATGCACCTGGTAAGGAGCATGACTTCACTTCCAAGAGATTCCTGAGCAAATGAAAAGCTGATATTTCTTCTTGTCTTATCATAGAGATCCTTGACAACTGGATCCTCTGCTTGTTCTTGCTGCACACAGACCATCTTATTTCATCTTAAATATTGACGATTTTGGCAAACTAGAAATATTTTGTTCTAAGTGTTTACTCTTCTTTTTACATTTATTTCTATTTTATTGGTGTATTATACTTATACATAACACTAGGATTCATTGTGACACATTTGTTCATGCATATAAGTGCTTTTAATACAAATATCTAAGATACTGATATTGCTGTCTTTAAGATAGCTATCAGTTATGCATAATTGAGATCATCATACTTTCTTCCAAATTATATTTACTTTAATCTAGAGTGAACAGCTTCAAATCCCCAAATGTTTCACTTTCAATGACTAAAGATTATTTTGAATATATTTTAACTTGAAAAAATGGTGCCCCTGTCTCCTAAGATCATAGCACGAAAGGATTCTCAATGAAGGAGAAAAAGGAGATGATTTTTTTTTCTTTTCCAGAAGCATCTATATTATGAAAATGAAAATGAGCATGGGTTTAATTCTGAAGGTGAAGAAAATCACAATGTGGAGAGGATATAAAATTATTACATGTGCAATGATTAGAAAATACTATAGTTAAATTGGCGTGAAGTATCCATTTCTCACCATTGCTTTAGGTAATCACTCAGTGAAACCTGGTCAGAGAATTTGCAGCTCTCCCTTAGTGCATCTTTTTTTCTCATTGAAAGTTTTTCTGGGAGCTGAGCCTCTTTTCTTCCAATCTCCCTAGCAGTCCCTGCCTGGGTGTAATACAAGATGCAAAGCATCCTTTTAACAAATCAGATTCTTCTGGGTACCAATTCTAAGATGGGTAGATTGGCCACTACAGTAGTGTTTGCCCTCCATTTGCCTTCTTTCCAAGCCTCTTCTTGGGTTGGAGAGGAACAAAATTAGAATTGTCTTTTTAGGTTCTGTTTGGAGAGTAATATGGCTCTGAATTGAGCCAGATTAGGAAGCTTGAAGGAGGAAATTCAATTTTCCAAGGGGATTTGGTTTTAATCAGTTCATTTGTTTCTATAGAGAAGTCTTCAAGTGGAGAGAAGGGGACAACTTGATCAGCCGAGCTGGGGCACTCTGGGGACCTATCAAAGAGTTTAATTTATTTGTATTTATTTTATATTTGTGCTCAGCAGGGGAACCTCTTGAGGAAAGTGCACCATACATACAAACTAAATATCAGTTACATCGAGTTTCCATGTTCACACTCTTCATAAAACATGATTGGAGCACAATAAATATGGAAATGTGAAGTGCATTAAATTAAAATGTTGTTAGTTAAAGCAGTGGTAGAATTTCCTATACATAATCATAAGGCCCTGGCTCCCATGAGAGCATCAGGCAGGATGTTTTAGGCAATTTCCTCCATGCAAACTGTGGAATCAACAGCATTATAAAAAGCCCTATTTGTTTAAAATAGATTCATATCAGCCACTGAAAAGATCTATACTATCATTACCTCATATGTCTTACATGATAGATTTTATTTGGGGGTGAAATAGTAACAAAAGCCAAGAGAGAAGTTAGGCTCTTAATTTTGGTTTGGAATTTACCAGCATAAATGCTAGAAAAGGATGTTTTTCTAGCTTTTATCTTCTATACATAACATCATCATAAACATGTAATGAGTGATCCTTTTTTATTTATCTTTACAATAAGTAGTTTGCAACATGCACTCAGGCAAATTATATATCCTCTCTAGGTATAATCTGTTCCAGTCACCTAGGACTGAGTAGAACTGGTACAAAGGAACATTCTTCATAGTCACATAATCCTGCTTCTACCAAATTCTCTGAACCCTTTTTTAAAAGTTTAAGTAAAGGGAAAGGAAAAAGGGATGGGATAATAATAGTGTCATCTAATGACTTTCTTTTGTGTGTGTGTGTGTGTGTGTGTGTGTGTGTGTGTGTGTGTGTGTATTACTAGAGATTGAAACCATGGACATTCTACCTCCTAGCAACACCCTCAGACCTTTTTTGTTGTTGTTTTGAGCCAGGGTCTTGCTAGGTTGCTGAGATTTTATTGCTATTTTGCTGAGGTTGTCCTTGAACCTGGGATCCTCTGTCTCAGCCTCCTAAGTACTAGAAGTACAAGTCTGTGCCACTACACTCAGCTGTCTAATGACTTAATGAAATAACATGTATAGGAGCAGGGTTAGTAACTATTAATGATATGGGAAAGAATAGTCAGAGCCATGGAAATATTATTAGTTAAGAATTTAGACTTAGAATAGAAGAAAATGGAATTCCTAGCTCCCTCCCCTAGCTGCCGGTGTGCTGACAATTAACAAAGAAGGTAAATAGAGAGGGCTTGCAAATCAAAGAGGCCAGCCCATCCCATTTGCAAGCCAGAGACAGGAGGGCAGGGGTCATCTCTAAACCTAACCAAGGCTGCACAGGCCCAGTCAGGCCTTGAGACAGGGCCTTGAGTTAATGCTTTCTTTCTACTTTTGGTATCATGCTCCTGCTAGGTGAAAGTGCAACAAACCTCACATTTTCCCTTTTCCCTTCTTCTCAAAGTTAAGTGTCCAACTGTATATAAGAGTTGGATCTCTTTGTCTGGGGCCCAGAAAGTGGGAAATTACCTAGTCTGGGTCATCAGTTGTTGATTAAAAGAAGACCTGCTTATCCTACTTTTGGCCTCTGGAGTTTCTTTTGTCTCTGAGACTAGGCTTGTGGGGAGCACTCTCCTGCAACATTAATATAACATTTACTGTGTGTCCTGTGTGTTTGCAGAAGTATTTGTATTTGAAGAAATCAACTAATTGCAATTGTATATCTAGCATCCTCCAAAAAAGGCAAACAGGATACAAAACTTTGATAAACTACAGAGGACGCATCAGGTAATATCTTGTCTGTTAGATTTCTTTCAAAACTGAGGAGACATGTGTAACATGCTCAACAAAATTAGAGACAAATAAATGTTGCTAGAATCACAGACACACTAGTAAAGAACACACCTGGATTATGGATAGCAGCAGTCAAGGAAGACTTATCGACACAAACACACACACACACACACACACAGTACATACACACACACACAGTACACACACAGTACACACACACACACACACACACACACACACACACACACACACACACACACGGTAGTACTAGAGGGAGGGAAGGATAGAAAGCAAAAAGCTCAGAAAAGGCATTTTGAGTAGTGTTGCCTTGTACAAACTAAAGTATTATGGCAAAAAAACACATAGCAGTACATTTGGCATTTTGGGAAGAAGTCCGCTAGGCTAAAGTACAGAGGCATGGGTAGGAATAAAACCAGGCAGTGGGGCCTGGACTTGAAGCCACATAAACTCCAGAGCTATAGCAGTCCTTAAAACAGGGTTAAAGAAATCGTCTGGAGTCACCATAGGTCAAATGTATTTGTTGTTTCAATTTAGTAAAGATTGTAGTAGAAAAGAAAAGACATATGTGACTTCCTAAGGTGGTTCAAAAAGATAAGATGCCTGGGAGGGCACAGAGAAACCTGATAAGGAGGGATGCCAGGGTCGAGTCTACATCAAAAGGAGTGTTTCCACAGTACATTCTTTGGCAAGCCATTCTTCACAATACTGCAGCCAAATCTTTCTGCACTGGGCCCTTCCCTTCCTACTCTCATCTGGGGCGCCAAAATGATACAGGGTATCTCCTCTTACTGGGTTCTTGTCCAGTGGGTTTCGAAGAGTGAAGTCCAAAGACTAATGAAGGGTATAGAAATAGAAAAGTTTGTTCATAAACCAAGGAAAGATAGAAAACAAAAATAGTTCCCCAACATTGATGTTCTTGGGAAGTGAGCTTTTATACCTTTTTGTAGTTCCCCATCTGCTCTTTTGTGATTGGTCATAATTAGGTCTTGTGGGGCCTAATTTCCTTTGCCAAATTTCAATCCTTATTTTGAATTGTTATCTCTTTGGCTGGTGGCCTCTAATCTCCTGCCATCATTTGTCTGTTCACTTCCCTCCATTCTTATTCACACAGGTTGTCCTCAGAATGCAGCCAAAAGAAGCGGCTGAAGTTTTGTTTTGATTTCCATTGTCCTTGCCTGATTCATGTTATCTTTATATCTTATTAACCTCCCCTATTTTTATTCTTTATACAGATATCCTATTTTGTTTAAAAGGTCTTCTTTCATGCCTCAATATTTTATGGGCTCAACAATAAGCTTAAATTACTTACGAGTCAAGCTAGGTCTCTTCTTGAATCACTAACAAAAAACATTGTTGATTGCTTTCTTATTTTATTTGCTCAAAGATTTACCCTTTTCTTTGCCCAGTAACTTTAAACTTGTCCTTCTCTTCCCTGAGAACTTGAAAAAAATGTGTTTTTCCAAAGCTTTGTAAGGGCAGATTGGTGAAACTGCCCTGAGAATGAATGTGTTACACAACTAATAATCCCTGTTACTCTCCATTCCTCCCGGCAGGAAGGTTTGAGCAAAGAGCCTCCCAGAGGAGGCCAAAAAGAGAAGGCCTCGGTAAATGGAGTGAAGCACCAGAGGCAAAAAAAAAAAGTACAGCTATAGAATTGCCTACCACTCTTGGTCTTTATTTGCCAAGGCCTGACAGTTTATTTTGAGCACTGATTCGGAAGAGTGGATGAGAGCAGTCTAAGGTGGCTCCAGGGACTTGAGGCTTCATTAGAAGGAGCGGAAGAAAGAAGTGAGGCTTGTGGTTACGGTTGTTATCACTGGGGGCCCCTGAAATGAACTCGCCTTCAGAGAGAACCCAAGGGTATGCAAAGCAAGCCACACAAAGGGGGAGGACAGGTAGTTAGTGAAAGAAAACCCTGCATTTGGAAAGGAGCAAAACAGGTGGTTGGTGGAAGAATCTGTAGGCTGGCAGATGGCCATTTGGTCTTTTGCCCTCACGCAGTAGTACTCAAAGTGAGATCTCAAATCAGCACCATTAGCAACAGCATCATCTTAGAACTCAGTAGAAATGCAAATTTCCTCACTCCAATCCAAAAGAACTCTGGGGGTGGAACCCAGCAATCAGTTTTACCAATCCCCAGATAATTCTGGTGTATACTAAAACCTGAGAACCACAAAAGGTCATTCAGATCCCCAATGTCCCTAAAATCAGAATTGTTGGCTACTAATCCCTCTCCAGTGATCTTTTTACAATGACTCCAGTTTAATTTGGCACTAATACAAATCAGTATTAAAATCAGGCTGTTTCAACTCTTTCCAAGGTTGTCAATAGGAAAAATTAGAGAAATTATTCTAAAACTTCCCATTTGGTTATGGAACTGCTCCTGAAAATCTATTGTGTTTTGAAACACAATTAGAGATTTCATTTCATTTTATGCATTTTGTTCTATAGTAATAGGCACTTAAGAATGTTGTGGTCTTTTATGCAATTCTAGAGACATGCTTTCTCATCTAATTGATTTTTTGTATCTCTGCAAAGTAAAGGATACATTTTTCCAGAATGAATAATTAGATGTTTAGAACAAGTCTGGTCATGTGCACTGGCCTGCCATCAAACGACTATTTCTAGTTTGACCTTGTTGTGGTCAAGAAGTCATTCAATCAGCGTTAGTTTATTAAGAGCATTCTGTCTTCCCAGGAATATGCTGGGCTTCAGAAGACACTGAATTAAACACAACACCCTTATTCACAAATAAATTTCTATTTACTTAAGGAAAAAATGTCAGAAGATATACCAAATTATATTCAAGGGCAAATAATGTGGTACAGCCTAGAAATCCAACAGGAAGTCCCAAGAGTCTTTATTTTCATTTGATTTTAATTGGAGAACTAATAATTTGAGTTGTCCTTCACTTTTTTTCTATTATGTAAATTCCGCTTTCCTGAAACTACTACTTTTGCAAACCTCATGCCTTCTCTTACCTTTTTATACTCTAATGTCTTGATTCAAGTCTACCATTTGTTGAAATTACATTTCCGAAATCAAGAGAGCAGTTCTTCTATGGGAAAAAAAAGTGAGGATAGGGGCTTCAATGTGGGGCTGACAGGTGGTGCACACAGGTAATTCCACACAAAACAATTGATGCTTCTCTACAATAGGAAATGGAATGAGATGAGGTTTTCCCCAGTCCTCTGGGGAAATCATTCAAATATACACTCTTATCAAACTCTAATAATGTTCTTGCTGCTGCCTGTTTGGTTTGATGAAGCTGATAATAACAGAAATCTACATTTATTTGCATTTTTCTACTAGAAGTCACTGAAGCATCTAAGAACATCATTTTAAAGTGCATATGCCTGTAAGTGGCAAAAACATAAAATGTCATACAAATTCAGGCGGGGGAGTCCAGAGATGGAATTCATTTCAAGATTGAACTATGAGCTTGGGTCCCTCTGCTTGAACTGGTGAGCGGGTGGTGAGGCAGGGCAGAGGATCTGGGAATAGGGAGGGTTAAAAAAAAGGCCATCTGTATAAAGAACAAGAAACAGGAAATGTTAATAAGATATATAAAGGTAATGATGATCAGGCAAGGATGTGGAAATTAACACAAAGCTTCAGTTCCTTCTGTACATCCTATGTAAACAAGGATGGGAGGAGGTGAGCTGACAGGTGGTACCAGGACCCACCAGCCAATGAGATAATGATTCAAATTAAGGATTGAAATTGGGCAAAAGTCATTGGTCCTCCAAGACCTTATTCTGACCAATCATAAAAGAACAGATGGAAACTCTCACTAAAGTATAAAAGCTGACCTCCCAGGAACTTCAGCTGTTGCTTTCTTTCAGAGATCCTTCAGTCCTGTATGGCAGGAGCTATTTTTACTTTCTACTTTTCCTTAACTTAAAATAAATGTTCATATTTCTACACCCTTCATTAGTCCTTAGACCTCATTCACCAAAATTCACTGGATAAGAACCCAATAAGAAGAGATACCCTATGTCATTTTGGCAGCCCAGAGGGGGCCATGAAGGAAGGGAATCAGTGTAGAAAGAATTTGGTTACAGTAGAAACTATCTTTACAGTTAAGTCTTCTTCAGGATCAAGACAAGCATATTTTTTATCTATTTATTTTTTTTTACCAGCAGTGCAATTAACTGTTTCAATTTCCAATCGTCCCTAAGCCCACTCCCCACAAACTGCCTGAAAAGCATGTAAGGACACAGAAGAACATATTTTAAGGAAATCAAGGGAAAATAAACTCAAGAAAGGTTTTATAGATCATCTACTCAATTCATTTCACTTTTACCTATTTGAAAACTATAACCCAGAGAAAGTAAATTGATTTGCCCAAAACCATAAAGCAAACTGAAAAGTAGAAGAGAAGAAAGAGGAGAGCTTCCCCTGCTACTGTTCACCCCAGCACCTGAACACCCGTAAGGCACTAATTCATATTAGGAGATTTCACCTGCTTTGATAATGTTTAAATTTCACATACAATTTTATGCTTTTCTCTATGCAAATTTCCTTTTTTTTTTCTTTTTTTTCACTTTGATTGAATAGTTGTGAAAGAACACTGGTCTCTTCCAGCCCTGAAATACTGGGATTCTGTGAATCAGGTTAATTTTCTCGAGTTAATTCTAAAGCCATCTGTTGGAGCTAAAGTAGAACAAAAAATAGATGCTGGCAATTTCTGAATCAGTTATCCTCCGCTTACACATGTGTCACTTTGTGATTTATTTCCCAGGGGTCAAATAGTGCATTGGTGGTTCTGGGGAGAAATGATGTTAAAGAGGAATGAGAGCAGAAACTTTGAAAAACTCACAAAGAAAGAAGGCAAAACCTGAGTTAGTTAAAAAAAAAAAAAAAAAAAAAAAGAGCTAAACTTTCTGTCTCCACAAAGTACAGTAAACCCACATCAGTTTCTCAGGAAATCTGTCAATTTTCAGCTCCATATTTAGAAATGAACTCTTTCCAGCTAGCAAGAAGATCTGCAGATTGCATGGTGGTGGGTCCCAGCATCATCAACCAATAAGGAGTGTTATGGTTTGGGCTCGTGTGTCGAATATATGTCCCTATTGCAATAATATTCAGAGGTAAGATAATTAATTCATCACTCTAATCTCATCAGTGCATAACTCTGTGAAAGATTAATAATTTGAATGGGTTTACTGGGTGGTAACTTAGGCAGGCAGGGTGTAACTGAAGGAGGTAGGTATCTATGCTTATAACCTTGTTTCTCTTCTCTCTCTCTCTCTCTCCTTCCAGCTAACATGATTGAGACTTTTCTCTGCCACATGCTGTGCTGCCACTTTTCTGCTTTGGAGTTCACCAACCATAGACTGAACCTCTGAAGCTGTGAGCTAAGTAAACCTTTTCTCCTCTAAGTTGTACTTATTGAGTATTTTGGTCACCTCAACAGAAAGCTGATCAAAATAATGGGTGACTTTGGGCAAATGGCTAAACCTGTTTGGACCTCAGCATTTTTATCTGTGAAAGGGGCAACAATAGTACACACTTAGACATTTGCTTTTGTGAGTAATGACTTCATATTTTTAAAGCCTTTCGAAAAGCACATGGAATCATATGTGCTCAAAGAACCAGTTTTCTGCAAAACAATGAACCTTTATTTGATCCTTTCTAGTACACAAAATCTTTTTGTTTACCTATCTTATTCAGCCTTCATATCAAAATAAAAGGGGAAAAAAAGAAGAAAGATAATTGTTATCCTCACTTTATAGATTACATAACTTTGATTAAAATTTGAAAAGGCAATATTTCCAGGTTTTACATAGGCAAATGAGATTAGAACTCCTGACTCAAATCCCATGTTCTTTGCTCTTACCATGTTTAGTTACTTAAAGATAAATGTCCCAATTTCAAATTCTTGTATTGAATTTGAAGTGAATATTTCAAAACTAAAATATGCAGTACTGATCACATGGACTTACATAATTGATGCTTATATATTATTAATTTTCTAAACATTATTATTTGCACATTATAAATATTGAAAATATCATAAGCATGTAAGTGATTGAAAAACAACTCTGGTCCTCCATTCCTAGAGTCCAGTCCCAGAGCCTGTTTTCAAAAACAGTCAACACTGCATCTTCAGAGTAAGATCATGCAGGAGTGAGTATTTCATGCCCACTGTTGTGTGACTTGTTGGGTTTGTTTTTCATTTTTTAGCTTAGCAAAATGTGTTGGACATTATTCCATACAAACATACCTATTTCTCTTTTCTCTTTTCTTTCACTGTTATAGAGTATAGCACTGTCTGGATATGTAGTGTTTTCATCAGTCATTTTTCCCCCCAGCCTTTTTCTATAACACAAAATGCTGCAAATATGAATCTAAAGGGATTTTGGAAACAAGAATATCTTTCTTTTTGAAGTTTACCCATCAGATTTAATGTGTTCAATTTTCACATTGCAGCAACTCTTGCTTCACGAGTTGACCCTTCCAGAGAACATCTTTGAATATTCTGAGCATTTTGGAAGCCTTCATTTTACTCCCATAGGAACAAA
Source organism: Graphiurus murinus (assembly GCA_004027655.1). Taxonomy (NCBI): domain Eukaryota; kingdom Metazoa; phylum Chordata; class Mammalia; order Rodentia; family Gliridae; genus Graphiurus; species Graphiurus murinus. Next base: position 191,646 of record PVLC010000031.1, on the reverse strand, counting down.
GCAACCATTAACCAAGAGGACAATGAAAGGGTAAAAAATGCAGAGGAGAGCTTTATATCTATGTTTCATTCCCTTCATGATGATGAGGGTCAACTGTGGGGAGAACAGAACATTGTAGTCATATAGCTGGATATTATCATGAATATAGATGCCACATCTTCATTTAGGGCCATTTGAACACCATCCAACAGGCAAAAAATGGTAACAATAAGACACAGAGGATACATTTTTTAAAACATTAATGACATCTTATTGTGCTACCAATGACTTTTTTTTAATTTTAAAGGAATTTCAGTGAAAGCAACACAACTTTTTATATCACTTGACTTATTTAAAGTTATTTTTATTGTTAAATAAAAGTGTCATTTATCTCTTTATTGTGAAAATTATCACTCGAATTTTTATTCTGCTATGCTCTTCCTCATTATAACTTTTCGTATTATCAATTTAACATTATTTGTTTATTTCTTGTTAAAATAGTTAAGGCTTTTTAATTCTATATAGCTTGTGCAATCTTTCTAAATACCAACACTGCTGAAATCCTCCCAACATAATTATAACACCTTTGGGAGAAACTTGACTAATTATTAGATTGGAAATATTATAACTGTTTGCATGCTCTACTGCAGAGTCAGAAGGCATTTGATTAATTTTTTATTCTTGTATGTGTATTTTTGTTTTTCCTTTGGGTTTTCTCCTCTTAAATTTCTGCATTATGTTAAAGAGTTGATTGTTATTATTATTATTATTATTACCCCTAAATATTATGAGTTGTCTAATGCCTACATTTTTGTTCAAATGCTCTAAATATTTTCAGACATGATGTTCATTCCAATTCATTTTTTCCTTGTCGCCATTCCTCTTATACTCTTTCAAATTTCTGCTTTGATATAAACTGGTTGCTTTCCACTAAGGAGTAGTGGGTTTGGGATTTCCCACTCACCTCTGATCTCTGTGGGATTTCCTATCCCTTTACTCTTCCTTTGTTTTGTAGAGTACATTAGTTTGTACCTTTCCAAATAAAGGATCTTGGAAGCACCTTTTTAAAGTTCTTCTATTTATAGCGAAGTATCAATTATAGCATGAACAAATAGTAATGGTTGGTGGAATAAATAATTCAAGTTTGAAAATAATTTTCTGTCACCATATTGAAGGTACAGCTCTGTCTCCTGCAGGAAATTGCTGGAAATTATGATGCTATTCTCATTCCCGATTCTATGTAGATTCTCCTCACCTCTCCCAGTGTTGCAGTGGGGGCACCCATAAGATGTCCTGATGTGAGTTTTTTACTTTTTTTTTTTTTCCTTTGTGACCTCTTTCAGTCATAAGGATTTATATCTTGTTGTCCTGAGAAATCTTCTTTCTGATTTATGTTATCATCCCTATGCTTTCTTTATTTGGAATTTTATTAACTCTACCTTATTCCTTTTTTATCTTGATTTTTTTTTTTTTTTGCAGTACTGGGGATTGAACTTAGGGACATTCTACCTCCAAGCTATACCCCCAGCCCTATTTTTATTCTTTATTTTGAAACAGGGTCTCCCTAAGTTGCAGGTAGCTGAGGCTGGCCACGAACCTGGATCCTCCGGTCTCAGCCTCCCAAATGCTGGGATTACAAGCGTGCGCCACCCAGCCCAGCTCTAATACCATGATTTTTAAATCTGGAAATTATAGCTTTAATTTCAAAAGCTCATTTTTTAAAAAATTTTTTTTATCTTCATTTCCCTTCCCCCACTTAACAGCATCTTTGTTTTTATTTCATGACTGCAGGATCTCACCTAATTCTCTGAAAGGATTAAATTTTCCTTTTGAAACTGTATTATGTTCTTGGTAATGAGTTGATGTTTTTTAACTTTATTTCTTTTGGTCTCTGTCCTACATGTTAGGCTCTCTTTAAGCATCTGATAATTCTTGGAAAAGTGAAGTATATATAGCTGGTAGAAACTAAATTTCCTATTCGAGTCTTTCAGAGTAAATTGAACAACAAGGCTGAATCTTACTATTAGTCCTTCAAGTGCTAATATCTTTATTCTTTAGATGCTTTTATTTCCCTAAGACATTTCCTATAGTCTGTTGCCCAGGTATATCTTGTGCCTTGGGTGGGAAGCAGTGAATAATGTATCTTACCAATGTCACTATGTAAAAAGGCCAGAATAAGAAGGTTGGATGAGTAATGATTTGCTTTTCATCCTTTCCTTAATACTCACATTTTCTTTCTCAATACCACCCATCAACCACAAACACCAGAACAGCTACATAATGTGTAGGTGTAAAATTAAAAAGATGAATCTCCCTCTTTAAAATTATTAAATATTTCAAGGTTATGACAACAGAACAGTAACATATAAATCCCTTCTGATTGCAAAATCCCATACAACTAGACATATTTTATACTCATGAAGCTGGTTGAGACAAGCATACTCAGTCCCCATTGTGCTTGATTCTATTTCTCCAAAAAATAATGTACATCTTCTTCTCTAGATATCTTCTGACTCCAGTTTTCTGTAATTCTTGGGACCTCCAAGAATCTAGTCTTTTAGGGTTCTATGGGAAAAAAAAAACAGTTCACTTCTCATAATTCCATAATTATTACCCTCTGCCTGTCTGATCTGCTCTTATAAAAACATTTCCTCCTTTCATGTTTTAAAAGTCCATTGATATTTCTTACCTGGTATTGTCTCCTTTCACATTATTTTTAACATCTTTATGTCTTAAATATAATTTTGGGAGTATATATAACATGGAATAGATATAAAGGCATTTTGTTCTCCAAATCACCATGTTCCACCAGAACAACTATGGCATAATATTTTGTTCTTTTGGTATATTCTTTTGTAGTATATTCACATAAGATACCTCATTTTACCCTAGAATTACTTAATTGTGTTTATTTTTGGCCAACACACTAAAATTTTACCTTGCTGATCTAAGCTCTAATATGCTTGGTTCAAATACCCTCTATTTTCACCACCTCCACCTAATACTTTTTTTTACAAAGGCACATTTTCTGAAAAAAACAGAGTAAACTATATGCTATAATTATTGACTCAAATATTTCAGAACAGTGTGTGTCTTGGTCTATCTAAATCATTGGCTGAAGTAGATAAGATATTGAATTTTTAATTGCAAGCCATTATGACACTAGTTGTTTTGTATCAACTAACCTATAATCAGTAGTTAACTATTCTTCTATGGATTCAAGACAAAAACTTCAAATTTAATTAGAACTCTGAGGCACAGTCAAGAATTTGGTGATTGATAATTATATGGACAGATCTAATACCTAAGGAAGTTAAATGGCAATGGAAACCTTTAGTCAAAATAAAGAGATGGGTCATGTTGACCATATAGTATGTATATGCTTATACACACACATACACACACATACATACACACACACACACGCATACACACACACACACACACACACAATTTTATTTTAAACTGGATTCTTGGTTCAGGCTGCAAACTGCTATTTCAACTGTGCCTTGCTAGATCTTCATTTAAAATTAATATCCATGTGCTGTGTCAGTATTCAATTGTCTAACATAACTGAAGAGATAGTAAGCTATCAAGAGAATTAATTGGATCAGATTCAACTTCTCAATAATCTTAACCATCTCAGAAGTCAAGTTTAACCCAGATCTCCCAATTGGTAGTGTATTGACGATCTAATTAAGAAGCAAATCTGTCTAAGGTGATTTAAGATCTAGCCTACTCTACAGTGAGATGGATGTCTTGTCAAAAATCTGATAAAATATTCACAACCACAACCTACTCAACCAAGATGCTACTCAGTCAAACTGTGAGAGAGTAGAGTCTGTATTTTCTTTTTCTGTGAATACTTTTTATTTTTGTTTTTGTAAGCACTGCTCTGTACCTTTTCATTTTCTTAGGACCATATGGATGTCTTCACTACATGTCTTAGTTTGGAAAAATAAATGAGGGTCTCTGGTTAAATTTTAAGGCATTTTGTCACTTTAAAGGAAGGTGATTAAGATTTTATACTTACAGTATGGCTGGCTCTATTCTTGCCTCTCAAGAGATGGAACCCAAAGTGGGAAGCCAGGGGAAAGGACCTGGCTAGTGCTCTTCATAGAGAACTGGAAACTTAGAAGAGGTCTTTCTCCCATCTCCCTGACAAAAGATGCTTCAAAAGTTATTATCCTTGAACTTAAGTCTATTGCCTTTTACAATTATGAAGCCTATGCATCACTTTCATTCATTCAACATTAAAACACTCTTGATTCATGAAAAGTATGTTGGAGACAAGGAAGAAGGATGGTTTCTCTTTATGTGACTTTGTTTTACAGAGTAGTGGTTCCACTGACAACATGTGACTTGAAGTTCCCTGAAGTGGGGTGAATTTGTGACTATGTAGAAAGAACACCAGCCATCTGGGAATTCTAGATTCCAATTCAGTGCTGTAATATTGTAGCTTATGTGCCTCGGATAAATCCATTAGCTTCTGTGGATCTCAGTTAATTACTCTTGAAATTGAAATAATATCACTTGCTCAATTTTTTTTTACCTGAAACTCATTAAGTGTTTCCTCTATGTCAAAACTTCTGCTACACACTTTATCTAATCTACTTAAAATTAGAGCTTTTACTTTATTTTAGTTCTCACAATAATCTTACTAGTAGATATGACATCAGTAAAGCTCACAGAAGTTACTTGAAGGTCACAGTTCATAAGCAAGAGAAGCAGGATTCACAGTTAATACAGTGACACAATTTACGACCCTATGTCATTCTGCTTTATATGACTAGTAGATAAACCATACCATCTCTTTCTAACACTGAATCCTAATTTGTGAAGTAAAATAAATACTACCACTATTTTATAGGGTTGTGAAAGAATTTAGGAAGTTAATACATGCAAAAACTTAGACCTGTGTACACATGAAATAAAGTGGTAACTGTTACTATAATCATAAAAATAGCAATAATTAAATGTTTTTAGCAGCTCCTGTGCCTATCACTTAGGTTCTCATACTATCAAAGGAGTTGACTGGGGACATTCTGAGTTAGAAATGTGGGTCCCTACAATTGGGGACTATGATATTCCTTGCCAGAACTTGGAAAGCCACCATACCCATTGTCATCTACCATGGCTAACTGAGGTCTGAGCACTACATATATTTTCAGTTTGTATCAGCTTAATAAGCATCCTCTGTTAGCCAGCACTCCCATGCCCATATCAGGAGGTGTTAAGGCCACAGTAACGTCTATCCTGCTCCCCTTTCAGGAAATCTCACAAAGACTGAACAGATTATACATAGGACTTAAAAGGGAGGAATGTGATTTAGGTTGGTCTAAAGTCTGTGGTCCATATTAGTAAGTTTCTTTCTTTATCACCAAGTCTTACTCTTCCCCACTCAGATCCCTGCAGTGATGAAACACCACATTACTTTTCAGAAAACCAAACACTGCAAGACAACTGCAGGAGGAGTGGCATTCTGATAATAGCACCCAGTCTAACTTTCTGCAAACATGTTGGCTAATTCCTATCAGGGGTAACTCCGTGCTGCAAGTGGCAGCTGCCTGGGTCATTTTGGATTGAGATGTGTATACTTTCTCAGATTAGAACCCCCAAAGCATCTACTAATCACTTTGGGATTTGAGGTTCCTGTTCAACTCCCCTGCACCATCCTTCCTCCCTTCCTGCCCCCATCATCATTATCTGAAACTCCAATCTCCTCTCATTTAAGCAGGCAGCCACACAGCCCCCTGGCACACCGGCGGGCACGGGGAAGCTTAGTTTTTGCAGCACAGCCCTCGGGCGTCTGTGCAGCTGTCAGGATTGATGCGCTTTCATGGTTTTCTTGTGAGAAGCCCCCTTTGTCAACTGCTTGCCTCTTGAACTGGGCAAATACTTGTTACTGGTCTCCCCTGCTGTGTGAGGTGGGGTGACCCCTGACAGATAAATAGAGCCCTGAGTTAAAAGGGAACTTCTTAAGATAAAATTGATTCATTTCGCCTTTCTATCTTAAAGTGCTGCTTTGCACAGGGCTTTGGACTGGTCATTCCTCCCCTTGTTGCAACATCCCCCATAATGAACTCCCCAGGTAAGATGGGAATGCATGTATGCAGGGCAGGAAGGCCAACCCCTATTTTTGGAGAGCAGAGTGACAAGTGCTGCTTGTTTATTACTTGTCACTGAAAGACATAAAAGATGCTCCTGCAACAGAGCAGCCCCGGAACAATTATTGGTGAGAAGGTTAAAGCCCCAGAATGAATCCACCTTTATTAAAGGATAAAGATGGTTTATCAGAGTGTTCCTTAGAAGAAGAAACAATAATCAGAGCACGCTGGGACTCATTTTAACACATTATTTTAACAGTTTGTTTTTAACAATTTGAATGGAAGAAAATACTAATTTAAGATAGGTAGTTAGACCAAATAAATATGTATGTGTGTGTGTAAATATATGAATATAGATGTACACATACATACATATTCACAGACATATAGATTATATATAAACATATATGTACATATACATACAAAAACATACACACATATAGATTATGCATACACACATACATATTTTCATTTACCAAAGTCAGAGTTTTGCAGAGTATTTTCCTAATGGATTTCATAAATAAACTGGCAGGAAGGGCTAAAAATGTAAAAGCAGATGATACCATCATGATGAGGGAAAGGAGACCAAGGAAAAGTGAATAATTTTAATAACAAAGACCTGGTATTTGGAAGATTAGACAAGAAGAAGGCAAAGAATTAAACACCAGGTGGATTACATGGACGTTTTTCTTTACCCATTGTCTCTGCAGTACAGTAAGTAGTCTTGCTTTAAATACCTTTGTCTACCAGGCATAGACACAGTTTAGTTATTTTAGTCTCCAAACCATTTGTTTTTTGTTTTGTTTTGTTTCCTCTGGACTATTTTGAGCAGAAGAGCCATTGGTACATTTGTTCTAGAGAATGGAAGTTAGCTAGTTAGGCAAGCTGATTTAAGTTAGCTAGTTAGGTTAGCTGATTTAAGTTAGCTAGTTAGGCAAGCTAAAAGAATGAAAACCTAAAGCAATCTTAGAATACATACCTGGCACTGGGCAGGCATGGTGACACATATCTGTAATCCCAGTACTTGGGATGCTGAGGAGAATTGCAAGTTCCAGGCAACAAAGTGAGACTCTCTGCAATATAGTGAGACACTGTTTCAAAATAAAAAGTAAAAAGTGCTGGGAGTATATCTCAGAGGTAGAATGTTCCTGGGTTCAATCCCCAGTGACACCCTCCCACGCACATACATATACCAGAATACATACCTGGCTTTGAATAATAAATATCTTCCACATAACACTCTGGTTTAAGGACAGGACTGTGATTATTGTCAGTAGTAATGACAATGGAGAAGGCTTAAGATTCTTTGTTGTCCTTTATTTACTAAAATATTTCATACTTCTCTCAAATTCCAAGATGGAATTTTGTGAGGATATGGAAGTGTTGATGCAAATGGTTTTGTTTGGAGTATTTTGAGTAGTTCATCTGTGCAACAAGGAGCTACTTTGGGGATGGTAAGACACATTTTTTATTTAATTTATAGGTGGAAAAGAACGGATTCCTCCTGGCCCTTTTCTCTTCAGCAGGTCTCTGTATGCTGGAAACCAATTTTTAATATTATAGATGTGAATCAGTTCAGCTTTTTAATGTGGGACTTTCCATTACATGGAGATTATTTTGGATAAGAGAGACTTGACTGCAGGTAATAGCACTTGGACTCGGCAGATTTTACCAAACCAAAATAAATTAGGTTTATTTCATCAAATAGCTATTTAATTCCTATTAACTGTCTTTATTTATTGGGAAATGATAACATCTGCTAATCTATAACACATAAGGGCTCTTGATAATCAAAACAGCAAAACACCTCTAAAATATCATTTGCTGGAAGATGATGTTTCAGATGAGCTTAAGATTCAGCAGCTTGGTTTCACTTCCTGTTGTCTAATCTAGGTCTAATGCAGGGCCTCCAATTTAGAAATATCAATTTTGAGGTCATCACTAACAGATTTACGCAGTGAGATCTCAACAATAAAAGATTTACATTTAAGGATTCAATTTTCCCATCTACTGACACAAGTCGGAGGCCAGTTGAGTTATATTGCCTTGCAGAATAAGGTCAAAGCCTTTTGAATGGGATCAGATGTAGGCTGATGAATTTGGGATTGCAAGATATTTTCATTACAAGAGCTCTACCATGCTGCAGCTGGAACAATTGTTTTTAATTAATCTGAATAAACAGTAGGGCTTTGACAAACAAATAATAACCATCATATTAAACAGCTTCCTGAGGAGGGGGGTGCTTCCAAAATGGCAGTATTGCTTTTGGGCTTTTGAGGGATTATATTTAATAAACTTCTCATTACATTTATGAAGGGGGAATAGAATTCGTGTATTAATATATGGAAGAAGCATTTGATTCACCTGGAGTTATGGGGATGTGAGAATAATAGAATTTGAAGCTGAGTGGGACTTGGTAATCATGCCCTTATTTTGATTAAAAAAAAGAGAGAAAGGATTATTGTAATAAGCTGCTCATTACATTTTGTGAAGGGAGAGTAGAATTCATGTACTAAGATATGGTAGAGCCAGGTGTGGTGGCACACACTTGCAATCCCAGTACTTGGGAGGCTGAGATAGGAGGATCATAGGTTTGAGACCACCCTCAGCAACTTAGTGAGGACCTATTCAACTTAGTGAGACACTGTTTCAAAATAAAATAGGGTTTGGGGTATAGCTCAGAGGTATAAAGCCCCTGGGTTCCATCCCCAGTACCACAAAAAAAAAGATATGGGGAGAAGTGTTCAACTCACCTGGAATTATAGGAATGTGAGAATCATAGAATTTTGGAACTGAATGGAATTTGGTAATCAGGTACAGCATCCAGCCATAATTTTGTCTAAAAAAGGAAAAACAAAGATTGAACTATGAAGACAAAGAATAAACTTTTCCCAAGGTCTTACAATTTATGTTCATAAGAATGATAGTTTACTAGAAGAGAGATGTAGGTATAATCTCTATGAGTTTTTTTTTCTATGAGTTTTAATAACAGCGTTTTGAAATTACTTGCAATTCCACTACTTCCTGGATATCTATGATATCCTCAAAGCTTTGCTGAATGAAGTTCCATTGACCTCTGTTATCCATTGGGCAGGATTACTGTCAATTGCAGTAGCCCAAAAGACATATGACATCAAGATGGAATGCAGACCACCAAATTCCAGAATGTACTGAACAGAATAGAAGCATTGCATATATTTAACCATCACTCTCCACCTATGGAATCTAGGCAGTTTGACCGGAAAAGACTTTTAAGTAACAGTATAACTGAGTCTGCCTGGATGCTACTGTTCACCATTGCTATTTTTCTTACCTACTACATAAAAAGTAAGACAGAGAGACCAGCTTGCTACATCTCCTCTTAGAAGAAATTCCTTCAATTGTGTAATGAAGGTTGTGAGACAACACCAACGAAAATTGTAATTGCTCATTTCCCACCTCCAGTAACCTCCTGGAGCCACAGACTCACTTTTCCATCTTGGATGGATTCATTGACGCATTTTGTCAAGTATGCTAGTACAAGGATCATGAGCAAAATCTTCAGTGTAAAAAAAAAATAAACAAACTCCCTAAAAAGCCAAGAAATACGATCTGAAAGGTCCATGATCTCTATCTATATATAAAATATTCATTTATTCCATCTTGTAATTTTTGTTTTATAGAATGTTTTTTTCCTGGAACCAGCAGAGTCTTGGTGTGTCCCCAAGCATCCAAGTTGGGTTTATTACAGATGTATTGTTTGAGTGGCAAGTATATTAGCATGGAAGCAAAAACACTCTCTCAGTACTTCATTGTGTCATAGTAAAGCCATTTATGTGAAAAGTCATATATTCTGCCCCTAAGATATATACAAATACAGGTGCAGCTCTTACAAGTTGTTTTTTTTCCTTCTTCTTTCTCAATCATAGAAAGGTGTATATAGTATATTTGATGAGGAGGAGGAAGAGAAGGAAGAATTGTAGTAATTAGGGCATGAGGCTGGTGGTTGATATGACAGTACCAGGTGAGGTAGGCAATTCATGAGAGCATCTTTGGTTGCCTCTCTCTTTTGATAAGAACTTTCATTTAGATATGCTTGCTGACAATATATGCCACTTACATGTATGCCTGGCATATGTGAGTGTGTGTGAATGTGGTGTGTGTGTGTGTGTGTGTGTGTGTGTGTGTGTGTGTGTGTGTGTTACTGGGGATTGAACCCAGAGGCATTCTATCTCCAAGCTACAGCCTCAGCCCTATTTTACTTTTTATTTTGAAACCCGGTTTCACTAAATTGCTGAAAAGCTCACTAAATTGCTGAGGCTCTTCTTGAACCTGCAATCCTCCTGTCTCAGCTTCCCAAGCACAGGCATATGCCACCACACCCAGAATATGCTTGGCATTTGCATATGCATGTACATGCGCATGTGCATGTGCGCGCGCGTGCACACACACACGCACACGTGTTTCCACAACATCATCTCCCAAAAGAGTCGCACATAACTTCCATAACAGTAACCCAAATTTTATCCATCCTCAAAGCCAATACTTACCTTCTCCCATCCCAATGAAATTATTCTGTTATTTCCCAAGTAATATAATAAGTAGATAATCAAATAGACATCTTTTACATAAACTAACAGCATGTCAAATATTGCCAGGACCATCTAAGATTATGTGCTACTGTTCATCTTGTGACATCAGCCATAGACGTTTTTAATTCATTAAGAGAAGCATCTAGAGAAGAAGCATTTGGTTAAATCAAGACCAGAGTCCAGTGGCACTTTTTAATTCTGTGCCTGAAGTTCACTTCACTGGCAGGGCAAGTCAGTTTATCATTCCTCATTTCTCCTGTTTAGCCTAGTAAAGAGCACCCTGGGGAAGACTTTAAGTTATTTGTTGACAGCAGGCAAACACTTCTATTGAATTATTAAGATTAGACCCTTCTATTGAATTATCAGATTAGACCCACAATTTGCAATTGTGGGTGTGTGCTTGTGTGGTTGGGTGTATGTGTTGAAAATTTCCTTACCACAGGAAAAAAAAGAAAACTTTTCACTGGGAAGGTTTCCATCAAGGCTTAAACAAGAGAAGTATGAGGAACATTTCCCCACTCTCAAAGACAGCTAGATGATGGTTCTCAACTGAGAGTTCTCAACTGATTTGCAAAATTAGATGTGAAAATGCATGCTATATTTTGTCTTCCCCTAAATGCAAAATGTAGGACGTGGACTAAGAAATTTGACTCCAAAAGTGGGAAGCGGGGAAGTGAATTAAAAATAGCTTTAGCTTGCATTTTTAATATCTACTATGTATGAGGTGCTGTGCTAAGTATTTTATACACTTCCTATCTTCTTCTCACATGAACCCTGTAGAACTGGGCCAAGGTTTCACAAAGCTGGGTCAGCTGGTTCTGTGTCCATGTTTTTCTCATTACACCATTAACTGCCCTTCTAAAAATTACCTGTGAAATTGACAATGTCATGTCGGAGAAAATGGAAGATGTTTAAAATAAAAAGTTTCCAAATATCAATTCTCCTTGAATAAAAGAGAATTTTGTTCTTAGCTATGGCAAAAGATAAAGATGAGAATTTATGTAAGACACAAACAAAACTCAAGACTGAATTTTATTATTTTGAGCTGCCCAGTCACAGAATGGGGACAATCATAGACAATGGAAGATGACCAACTGTCCAGAACTCTACAGAAGGGGATTCCATGTCTGTAGCAGAAAAATTAGAATGATGGTTGTTAGGGAACTTCCAAGTTGTAAAGTTTTATGATCCCATTAAATGGAAATGACATTTGCCAAGATGTCTAGATTACATCTGCCTGTACTCCATTCTCTCTGACTGGCTAGATAACTTTTGTGTTGCAAATTAATTCCACATGTTCCATCTTAAGTAATGAACCAACAGCTTCATTTTTGAGGAACATTGGAAAGCCATTAAGGACAGACTAACATAAATGTGTTTCTTTAGTCAACGTTATGGTTAGATAGAGAATGTCCCTTGCAAAGCTCATGAATTAGTGTTCAGAGTTGATGAAATTAAGTCGGGAGGGTTGTGATTTTATTAGTGGATAAATCCTTTGTAATGGATTTACTGAGTGGTAACCTAGACAGGTGGGGTAGGACTAGAGAAGATGGGTCCCTGGGGGTGTGACCTTAGGAACTGTGCTTTTGTCTTTAAATCTTGCTTTTCCTCTTGCTTCCAGCTTCCGTGTTGTGAGAGTAGAGCCTTGCTCTCTCCCGCTCTCAGCTTACCACTGCCATCCCTTGAGATCCACAGACCAGGCCTAACATGGACTGACCCCTCAAATTCACCCCAAAAATGAGCACATAAATCTTCCTTCCTTTACGTTTTGTGGTCATTTGTTGGATTACAGAGGTGAGGATGTTGGCCAAAACACAGTGATTATAAAATAGTTGTATCTTTCAAATCAAATATTTAGAGAATAAAAGAAGTACTATTGAAATTTTTAAAATAAAAGATGTATAATCAGACTGTTTGAAGCTTTTTGGTGTATATATTCCATATGTCCTCTATAAATATTGTTATAATTGGTAAGAGTGAAATCTAATTTATTATAGAAGAAATTTTGGATTTAGTATACCTTGGCTCATATGTAACAAAAAGTAATCAGAAATTTGGCCAAAACAAAACCCAAGAACTAATCTTAGAAGTTCATATGGAACTTGTAAAAACCATAGTGATTATTATTTATTATTGTTATTTTATACATTTGTACACATATTCATTAGAGTATAACCCTTATCACATATAACATGTTCCTAATCTCTATTTTGCATAATACATTATTACATTCATATAAGAGTATATTATTTGAGTTACTACCACTGCTATGTTCAATGTTAAACATTATTAGGTTTACCCTGGTTGTCTGTAATAAAAAATCAGCTGAGCCAAAAAGGGGAATAAAGTTTAAAGTACAATGAATCCACAGGCTGGACCTCGAGAGCAAGCTTGAAGCCGGAGCTTCAAAGTTGTCCCTTTTTTTTGCAGTTTGCTTTTATGTTTGATTATTTTGTTGTGACTTTATAGGTATATCTACTTTATTCACCTCACATTCTCTTCAGGTCAGTTTCACATTCTGGTTCACTTGGAACTAAGAACTAAAATTAAACAAACAAATACAAAGCAAAACAACACAATTGATATACCACAAATCTGCCAACACAAGCCCAGCAACACAAATACAGCCTCACGATTCTCAATGTCAATTGCAAATTCTCAGCAAAGAAAATCGGATTGACTAGATTGGAGCCAGTGTCCTCCCGAGGCTCAATCATCTCTGGCCAGAAGGAGCCATGTCTATTAAAGATGGCCTCTCGATTGGACAAGAAGGCGTAATTCCAAGAAGACCCAGAGAAGTCTGTCGACCCAAACAAATTTAAACCAAGAATGACAAGTAGCATCGTGTGCTGCAAACAAGGGTTGTTGAACAAGGCTGCTTGAGCGTATAGCCTCGATCTGATACCTAATAGTCATGTTGCTTTGTGTTGGGAAAACTGCAGAATGCCTTTTTTTTCTTAGCTTCCTCTATTTATCAAATTCAAGTAGTATAGTATCTACTCCATAAAATTATTGCAAAGATTAAAAAAGTAAATAAGCAAGTGCTTAAAAGATTACACTGTGCATAGTGCGCACAGCAAACATCGGGGAAATGTTAGACCGTGTTCATCCGAACTTTTGAGGGATAGAACATAGCTGTAAGTCATCAAAAAAGTAAAAGAAAAAAAAAGACAGCAAAGCAAAAGGACAGATTTTAATGTAAAAACTGTATTTAAATACCCATATCCCATTCATTCTTTGCCCTCTTCTCTCCATTTGTATTTGGTTCAAATATAAATAAAAGCACATTCAAGGAAGAAATTCACAATAAATCTGGCACCCAAACATTCCCAACATGCTCATTTTCTGTGTTCCCTGCTAGAACTTGAGAATAGATAGAAACAATTTATGTTATGTGGCTTTAATTACAGCACAGGTGTAACTGTTTATTCAGTTTCTCTCCCACGTACATTGAACACTTTTTTATGTTATGACTTAGTTCTATTCTAATAGTTAAAATATTTCAAAAGGTTATTCCTTTCACCATTAAAATATTGCTGCACATGGTTCATTTCTTTTTGTTTTTATAAATAAAGATGCAGTGGTCAAATTGTTTTCTAAGAGACAGCAGGAATTACACTTATAAATAACTATTGGCCCCCAACCGTTAGTTTTTGCTAATTAAAATGGCTTTCACAAGCAGATTGAAGAATTAGTTACAAGCAGAAAACTTAAGAACAATATCAATAATAAGGTAAATGGTAGAGTGTTTTTTAAAGAATTCACATACATGTTTATGCACATGTGAGGTGTCATCATATGTTCCGTGCAATAAATATTTGCTGAAATTAACTATCATATTAAAAGTGTGAGCCTAAAACATCAGCTTTACTAATGTTAACTTGGATGAAAGAGTCTAAGTAATATATAAAAATAAATTTTAACTAATTTTTAACTGTCAAGAACTTTTGGTATCTAACTATAAACAAGTGATTCCAAGCAAAACTATGGTGAACCCTAATTACTTGATAACTAGCTATAAATAGAAGGTCTTAGCATACAACCAATTAATGAACTTGAATCCTTAAAACAGTTAATCATTTTTAGTAGATTATATTTATCTTAAAACAATATCATTCATACTAATGCACTTAATAAAGCTTTTCTTCCTATTGAGAGCTAAAAGTAAGTTGGATCCTAAGCTAAATCAAATGATAACTTCCCAACTAGTGAAGGGTGTATTAATGTAATTTTTTTGTAGGTACCATCAAGTGTATACGTATTTGCTTCTTAAGGGACTTTATGTGAGTATTTAGCAAGTCCAAGGCCTGAAGCTTAGCTGCCTTCCTTGTTCTGAGACTAAGCTGAACTCTTTTGGTGTTGGCATTGACTCACACAGTCTGCTTCTAAAATCTAGACTGCAAATGTCATTTGCAGGAAAATGAATGGAACTAGAGAACATTATGATAAATTAAACCAGACTGTCTCAGAGTCAAGGCTCATATGTTTTATCTCATATGTGGAAGCTAGAGAGAAAATAGGAAAGCAAAACAAGGGACCTCATGATAAGGAGTGATAACAGGGAAAGGAGATCAAGGGAGGAAGAAGGAGGAGAGAGAAGAGTTTGAGGAAAGAAACAAACCAAATAATATTATGTCCATATACAAAGGGATCATTAACAACTTTACAAGTTGTACCAGGAGGCACGAGGAGGGTGGTAGAATGGGGCTACTATGGAACCACACCAATAGATGTTGCGTGTATAGATGAGTGTACCACTCTGAATCTCATTATTATGCATAATCATATTTCACCAATAAAATTCTAAAACTAAAATACAATAAAATCTATCCAGTTCAATAGCCCATTTAAAAAAATTGGGGGGGGGGATAAGGATTTTTAGTTCTTGTGGTGGGGCCTAAATTGATGCCCAGGCAATCTGATTCCAGAACCCACTCTGCTCTTCCACCTTTGATAGAAAGTGATCATGAAATCATTAAATTGCCTAGGAGTGCTGAAAAATCATCACACTTAGCACTTATCAAATACCTATGAATCATGGATTCATTTTATAGAAGTCATTGAAAGACAAGTTAAACCATGTCACTTGATTTTATTTAGGTAACTGTCTTAGTCTGCACAGGAAGCTATAACAAAATACCAGAGGTTGAGTGACTTAAACAACAAAAAAATATTTTTCACAGTTGAGAAGGATGAGAAGTCCAAGATCAGAGTGCTACCAATTCCATTCTTAGTGAGGGTCCTTTTCCTGTCTTGTGGATAGTTGCTCATCTGGCTTTTCCTAATTCATCTGCATGTAGTTTCTCTTATTATAAAGACAATAATCCCATCACGAGGACCCCACTCTCATAACTTCATTTAAACCTAATTATCTTCCAAAGGCTCCAGCTCTACATGTTATCCGTCACTAAGAGAATTAAAGCTTTGACATATGAATTTGGAGTGAACACAGATCAGTCCATTGCAAAAACATATTACCATGAATACTTATGCTTGTCTTCATATTCCCTCAAATTAAGTTTCTTATCAAGAATGTTAAGGACAGTTCCAATTCAGAAGGAGTGGAACTATTTGTTCTGCAAGGTCTCTTTTAATTCTAATATGTTATAATTCCATCAAGCTACTTTTCCATAGAACCTGTAGAAGGCTACCCTGTTGAAATTATAGATGGCTATAATGCTAGACTCCTTTATCAGTTTGAGTATGATATAATAACCTATATTTCCAAAGAATTTTTACATATATGAGATCAGAATTATGTATAATCACAGGCCTTATTATTTGTGTCATTGCTGGTTGGTCCACCAGAAATATTTAGGTACAGGTAAAAATGGAAAACTTGACATATTGGCATGATCCATGTATCCTTATTTTGCTAATTTATTTGTTCAGGGCTGAAGTACTCACTTGAATGTAGGGTGAAAGCCTACTAGCCCTTTCATAAAGAGATGAAATATGAACCACAGAAATATAATGCAAGTTAGGTTAGATTATCTTGTTGTTGTTGTTGTACTGGACCAGGGGTATTCCACTACTTACCTATACCCGAAAAGCTTTATATTAATTAATTAATTAATTAATTAATTAATTAATTAATTAATATTTTGAAACTGGGTCTTGCTAAGTTACTCTGCACTGGTCTTGAACCTGTGATCCTCCTGTCTCAGCCTCCCAAGTACTGGGATTGCAGGTGTGTGTCACCATAACTCGATTAAGTTTTCTTTCGAGAACTAGGTTAGGCTATCTTTTGAGAACATATGAGATTAAGATGTCATTCTTGGACTTCTACTGTAAGTCAGTGAACTAAAACAGGTTCAACTTATAGAAATTAGATTTATACATATATGTTTAGGTGAAGAGCTACTACAAAAAGCTAAATATGTCTGTTTCAATAAGGTAATTGTTAGAGAATATTTTAATGATATCAAAATCTTGTTGCACTCTTCAAAGTCTTCATGATGGTTCAATGTTAATTTTTCAATAGAATTCTACCCAGAGATTCAGATTCAAGAGATAGACAGGCATGGTTTGGAGCCCAAGGCACATGACTTCAGGCACACATCTCCTATTATACTTTTCTATAAAATAAGCAAATATTCGAGCCAGATGTGATGGTATATGCCTGTAATCCAAGTCCTTTGGAGGCTGTTTCAGGAGGATTGTAGGTTTAAAGCCAGTCTCAGCAACTTAGAACCTATTTCAAAATAAATAATAAAATAGGGCTGAAAGAGTAGCTCAGAGGTACACTGCCATTAGGCTCAATCCCTCCTCCCTTCCCCCCCCAAAAAAAAGAAAAGAAAGCAAATACTGATACCTTAAAGTTGCATCATCTACAAATATTTTGTTTTTGTTAGATAAAAGTAGCCCTCTTAGAAATTTGAGATAGCTGGGAGTCAGGAACTCAGCCCATCTATACTAACATCACTGTGTAAATTAAAAAAGGGACCACTTTCAGGATGAGCAAAGTTGGAAAGGTACTCTCTTAGAACTTCTGATCACTGGCTGGAACAGGACTCCTGGAGAATAAGGATGAATTTAGCTTTCATATGCTCTACTGGCCTAAAGCCAATAAACAATACACAGTATAAAAGCAAATATGGCTTTATACAGGGTCACAGTCTCACTGCTGGGCTATGAAGCAAGCTTAGAGGAAATTCACTATAGATAGTGATATTTAGTAAATATTCCATAATAAGTAGGAAAAAAAAAAACTCTTCCGTAATCCTAAAGGTCACTTTTTTCTTCTTGCAGAAATTCCAACTACATCTTGCATGTTCATGGAAGAGAGATAAAACAATAGCCCACAGATAGGGTTCTGTTTTCATTATAATTGGCATCAGGCAGGTAGAAACTCTCCACTCTGATGGCACAGAACTGGTCTTAGATGCCAGCCCCAGGAACTAGGCTTCTGTCCTGTGAGAGAGGGGAGAATCTCTGCATTCTAGCTACTACAAATATTGAAATTTTCATGGCATTAATGAGAGTCCACTCCTAACATTTGTATGCTATTTAACAAGCTTATAATTTCATCAATAAAAGCCATTTCTGAAATTGCTAATTAGTGAAGCATTTGTTTTTATTGGGATATGAACATGAAAAATGCTTGGAGTAGTTGCCTGTGCAGTAAAAGCTTCCTAATTAGATGGCTAGCTCTTAGCTCAAGAATTCCTGTTGAAAACAACTAAATCTAAGTTGCTTTTTCAGAAATAGCCATGCACACATAATATAGAACACATAGATGTGCATATCATGCACTCTCACACTCAGACAAACTACAGACAAAGCAAGTAATAGTACTCATACTGTGCTAGTGGGAAAACTTGATGGTATAACATATGTAAAGGTTTACCATCGTGGCTAGTAAAAATAAGCACTTACACTTGGCAGGTTTTTGTATTCACTGAAGAGAAGACATTTATTATAAGATGCATTGTTATTTTATATATTTCAGAAAGAAAACAAAAACTGCCCAACATGGAGAGGTTAGTGGGAAAGGGATACTTAAAGCCATGATACTCAGGGGTTTTGCTTTGTAAAAGAGTAAACTAGAAATAAACACACCATCCACAAGGGGATCCCAAGGAAACATGCATGTCTCAAACTTGACAGGTGGTCCAGAGAGGAGAATTAAAAATCTCCCCTGACTATTTTTTCATCAAGCACACACTCACAGAAGTTTAATGTCTGAATTCAGACTACCAATAGAGTCCAAAAAGCTTACTTTTATTTAAAGTGACTTCAGATGGGTAGTGCCCCCAGCTGACTGACAGAAACCAATGTAAATCCTCTCTGGAAAACAACAACAAGAAAAATCCATTTTCAATCCAGGCAGAGAGAAATTGTTAGACACTTGATTTTAAGGCATCTTGATTTCAGAAAAAATTAGCATGTGAAAAAATATGGGCATATTATAGCCAATGAAAATATGGTTTATTTATTAGTTTATTTGCATTAAAGAGCCTCTAGATAATGGATTTCCTTCACCATAGGCATTGAAATGCTATTGAAGCTGTTAAGTATATTTTGGGTATAGTTAAATAATAATGATTGACTCTATCCATTTACGGTGTGAAGGAAACCATGATGGGTGCAGTGGAAAGATCATATCAAAGCTGTATTCTAATACCTCACTGCATTGAACTCACCTGGCTCACAGAGAAAGGCTTTCCTTTTGTTGATTTGTCATCAGTCTTCTCTAATGGAAAAGAAACCCTTTGGAGAGAAGGCCTCCAGGAAACCTTTTTTATAGTATAAAATTCTTTCAGGTTCATCCTTTGATTCTCTGTAGATCTCCAGCAGATGTTTCTGTGCCTCTGAAGTACGGTGGTTGGAGTTTTAACTTGATTAAGCTGTCACTCAAAATTGTTGTTTATATCATCGATCCAACATCAAAAAGCCTCCATGCCGTGGATCTGATGTCAAAAAGTTTCGGAGTGACAGCAGGAGCAGATGGAGTATTACATCTTCGATGTTCATTTATGAACCACTCTGAGGTTTCCACCTCCGGAAATGAATCAGGGCTAGCTGTAGGAAACTCAGATCCTCAGATTAACCCCAGGACATGTACAAAGAAAAAAATAAATTGGTTGAGTTGGGAGAGAGTTGGAACTGGTAGTCTCTTTGAATTTGTGTTTGAAAAATAACTGGATATCAAAGCATTTTTTGTAATCAATTTTTTTATTTTGTAATAACTTTCAATCCTGAGAAAAGTTGCAAAGATAATATTGAGTTCCCATAATCTCCTCACCCAATCCTTCCCAATCTTAATTCCCTACATTATCATGGTACATTGGTCAAAACTTAGAAAATAATATCACTATATCCAAAGTCTTTAAGACTAGTAATTATAGACTGTCAAACTCCAGACAGTATCTGGGTACAAGGGAAATCATATATAAAACAGCCACATTTTATATGAAAGTCAATCTGTATTTATTTCTCTCATTGATTGTACTATTCTCTATCCCTCCCACTACCACCTACCTAACATTGGGATAAGAGCCTTCTGATTCCCGAAGATGTCCAATGCTCAAACTAAGACTCAGCTCTTCCATGTTCTGTTCTTTCTACTATAGACTTACTCTTCCCCAAACTACTATCCTGTGTACTGGATGCTACATAAATTCACAGCCACTCATATTTTTGATTTATATGAATAAGCTTTCATTCATAAATGCATTATTAACTTAGAGTTTGGAATACAAAAGATCTGGGTTTATATCTTGATTCTTTCATCTTTCACAGCTGTGTGATCTCCAACAAGTGAGATTAGTATTACTATCCTCTACCTAATAAGAGATGTGAATATTAAAATCTTTTATCTAGTGTTTAGTATATGGGAGATAGTACCAGCCCCCAAGTATTAGCCATAACTACTATTATTACTAAATAGCATTAAATAAACAAATAGCTACTATTATTAATAAATAGAACAGGAGCTGGCAACCATGGGTCAAAACTGACCCACTTCTTATTTTGGTATAATTTATGTTTTTTACATTTTTAAGTGGATAAAAATGTTTTATAACATGCAAAAATTATATGAAATACAACTTTTGTATCCATAAGCCACATTCATTTGGTTTGGGTTTTTATTTATGGCTGTTTTTGAGCTACAAAAACAGAGTTGAATAGCTACAACAGCTACCACAAAGCCTACAAAAAAAGCTTAAAGCATGTACTACTATACTCCTTAATCTAGAAGCTTTGTTTTCTGTATCTCTCACTTTGATTGCTATAGGAGAGTAATCACGGCATTTTGATTTATTTAGCTATGACTACTATCTGTCTTAATCAACTGGGACTTCTATAACAGAATGCTGTAAACTGAGTGTCTTATAAACACGAGAAATTTATTTCTCATATTCTTAGATTCTGGGAAGTGTAAGACCACAGGGTCTGTAAATATGGTGTCTAGTGAGGACCTGCTCTCTGTTTATAGATAGCAAGGACTATTTGTTTACAAGGTAGAAGGCTCAAGGCAGTTCTGTGGGGTTTATTCTGTAAGGGCACTAATCTCACCCCCTGAGGCTCTACACTCAAGGCATAATCTCTTCCTGAAGGACCTCCACCTATGAACACCATCACATTGATGATCAGGTTTCAATATAAGACTTTGAGGGAAATGCAAATATGCACACAGTATTATTACCTAAAAGGGATACAGAACATAACTAGGTCACTGCACCACTCTGAACCAAAGGTTCTTCATCTATAAAATGGGGGTAACAATTAGTAACACCTGTCTCACAGAAATAATGAAGATTAAATTAGAATGCAGGTGAAGTACTTTTCAATATTTTATTCACAAACTGCTCAACAAAAGGGTGTGTTTTACTCTAACATTCCTACCTGACTTTCCTAGATATAGAATCCACTTAGGAGAAAGTTCAAATCTTAGACCATTTTCTCTTAAGCTGAACTTCCTACTACAGCAAATGTCAAATGGTCGGTTTCCAGTACATATGCCTAATGTCTATAGTCACTAAGGCGCTAATTAAATATAGGTCCTCATATAGTTCTGGGCACAGGGTAATTTCTCAACTACTACTCATTGATTAATGCATTCTCACTTCCAAGTGGCTCATCAGGGACTAATTGGTACAAAAGAACTACTTCTTATGTTAACTGAAGTTAGTATCCTTGTTCTTCTTTTATCTTGATTACACACCTGAGACATTTGCATCTATCGAATCCTGAAATTTTCAGAATTAATGTTTTTGATATTTGGAAATATTTATTGAGCACAGTACTATGCAGAGCTTTATTTGGGAAAAATAAAAATAATGAGCCCAAAGAGATATGATGGTACTTACTATCTAGGGGGAAAACACATTACTGAGAGGTCATAAACAGGTATGCTTATGTCGTACCTGTGTTTAATGCTATGAAAAAGAAATACGATGTGTTATTAAAACCTTTGCGTCATTTAGAGATGGGAATTAAAGAAGAGTTGGAGTTGACTATACTATAGGAGAGGAGATTCATAGCAGAAAGAATACTATATACAAAGATCCTGTTGCAAAAGGGAGGAAAGAGAATCTGAAAGTTGCCAGACAGAGGGGACTGATGCCTTGTGAGGAGGTGTTCATATGAGATGGAACTAAAGACATAGCTGTGGACTGGACCCACAAAGGATTTAACCAAGTGCTCAATTGTTCTCTTTGGATCATAACAATAGTGGATATTAGAGCACCATTCCTATCACCCCAATTGTCTTCACTATAAGTGCCCTGAATTCTAGGAACCTGAACTCTAGTGGATTCCTACATGAGACTTTGGAGCCAATGACATACAACCATGTTCTATATTTGTTTGACTTCTTTTTATTATAATCCTGTTATGGCTAGATATATAATTTCCCGTTAAGAGCTCGTGTAATAATGTTCAGAGTTGATACAATTAAGTCATGAGAGTTGCAATGGATTAACTGGTGGTAACCTAGGCAGGTGAGGTATGGCTAGAGCAGGTGGGTCCCTGGGAGTGTGGCCTTAGAGACTGTTTGCCTCTAAATCCCCTTGCTTGTTCTCTTGCTTCCAGTATTCATGATATGAGAGCAGAGCCCTTGCTTTCTCCCTCTCTCTGCTTCCCATCACCATGCCCTGAGTTCCACAGACCAAGCCTGACATGGACTGAATCTCTGAAACCTACAAAAAAACTGTGAGCAAACAAATCTCCTTTCCTCTAATTTGTGTAGTCAGTTGTTTTGGATCTAGCAGTAAGAATGTTGACTGAGACAATTACCCACCCACCCACCCACCCACATGCGCATATACAAGGAGCCCTACAGATAGTGTTTACCTAATTAACCCCCTCCAGGAAATCCTGATACAATAGATAGGTATATTTGTTTAGGTGCTGTACATATAGCTGCATTTATATTAGAACAAGTAAGCATATGTCTCTCCTCCCCTCAAACCCAGTTTTCATTCCACTGAAGGTAATATTGCTTGCACTGTGAATGCATGGTATGCAAGCATGGACTTATGATAGACAAAGGGATTTCTATTTGGGTGTAGCTGACCAAATCTTAACTATGAGGTGACTTGGCATACATTAATTCTGCACATCCATCACTGTCTTGATTAAAAATGATAAATTAGTAATGTTTGTGTTAGCTCACTGCCTTTGCCCAATTTATTTTCCTGACTGAATCCCTGTTTTGCATAGGTCTTTGACCTCAGTGTCTCCTGTAGTTTTCCTGGTATTCTCTTACTTCCTTAGTTGAAAACTCTTTGCTCTGGGCTATATCTACTTAAATAACTACTTTAAAATGATTCTTTATGAGGATAAGTTTAAAAAGTTAGTTATTCCACAGGCAATTTTATGTTAACAGTCTAACTCTATGCCTAAAATTTTTTATTTATTTCATTGGCTTGCAAAAAATAATTGTATTCTTGCTAAGGAAAATATCATGTACATACCATGAGTATGGATGGTTTAAGTGATACAGAAAAGTTCAAGAATGTGAATAGTTCATTTGTATGCAGATATGCTAGTCATTGTGCATATTTCAGTGAAGAATTGGTAAATGACTTCATTAAATGCAAGATAATTGGGAAACACCAGAAAGGGTAAATTCCAAATTGTTTTGCAAACTCTATATAGACATGTTGAGCAAATCATATTTTAGGCTGCCAGTTTTTAGTGCTGTAAAATGCATTACAAAGTGCTGGTCATATATCTTGGATTTTGTTTTCTCTGTGTAGAATTAAATTCCAGATTTGCTTTGATCTCACTCTTGTATTTACATCTTGCTCCTTTGTTTAAACTGTCTTCTTTTATTTACAATATGCAGAGAGGGAAGCAGGTTTAAGTCCAATTACCATAATTTCTGCTTGACTTATGTGCACTTAAGCAGTTTAAATCTTGTTTTGGTGACAGGAGATTTTTCCTTCAGGATTCCTCAATAAATCCTTCCAAACCTGATGAATAATTTGATTCACAATCAGTCCCTTCAGTGCACAAAATACTTAGGTTCCTGGGTATCACTAAGTTTGAGGAACAAGCCTTGCATCTGAAACAGAAGTCAATAGCAGTAATGTCACCTAGCTAGCCCACTTTGTGCCAAGTCAAGCTACTGTTAACAATTCTCTTTCTCTCTGAAAATGACATGGACTCCCAACTGCTGAATTAAATGCAAACACTTTAGCTTGAAATTACTTAAAGTTCTTCATGAAGAGACTTCCAACTTGACTGACTTCTACCCTATTACCCTCAAATCAAATTTGAGGCTTCAATGGGCTCTGCCTCTGATCCATCTCCATGTGTCCTTGCTTGTGCTGTGAACCTTACTTGGTTTACCATTGTGGGTCTCCCAAATCAGCATTTAAAGCCTAGCCCAAATTTCCATTTCCCTTGGTCTGTCAGCTCATATATATCTAACCCTTTGAACTCATAAAAATTTAGTGGTATTTACTCATTTCCCAAAAAATATTTACCCCCCATTACAAAATAAAATTCTTATAAGAATGTTGAATGGGTCTGTAAATGCAAGCAGTATCACTATTCAAACTTAAAGTCCTAACATTGCCTGTGGTAGTTTTAAAATATATCCTCAGTTATTTGGAAATTCTATCTTCAAGAGGTGGACCCAATTTCTATTCCCTCCAGTGTGAGCTGGACTTAATAAATCATTCTTAATATGTAAAATATGGGGAAAGTGACAGTATCACTTCTAGGTGAGTTTTTAAAGGACCCTATGATATCTAACTTTCTATTTCTCATGAATCATTCATTCAAGGGAAAGCCAGCTGACATCCCATGAGGACACTTAAAAGACTTTTTGTCAATAGGTATGTGAGTGTGCCATCATGGAAATAGATCCACCAGTCCTAATCAAACCTTCAGATAGCTAAGTTTTAACTTGCACATTAATTGCAACCCAACTAATCTATACCCAAATTCCAGTCCATACAAACTGTGACATAATTATTCATGGCTTTAAGATGTTAAATCTGGATGTAATTTGTTATGTGGTAAAGGATAACAATACAACATCCTTTATACTTTCTTTTCTCATCTCTTGATATTCTACCCATCACCAAAGTCTGTCTTTTTTTTTCTCCAAAATACATTTGGAAATCATGTGCCTTTCTTCACCTCTACTGCTACCACCAGATCTTACTAAGGCACTATTCTTCCAAATATTTTTCCTGTTTTCATTAATTATTTCACTCTCACACATCCCCAAACACCATAAATCCTTCACACTGTATCCAGAGGGATCTTTGTGTCACCTGCAGTTATGCTCTGCATGGGTTGAAAATAATTCCAAGATGATTCCAAAGAGTTTTGTACCTTTTGTAGATGCTTTGATAATCTCTGAATTTTGAGGATGGGCAGAATGGTAAACATCCTGGCTTTCACTCTTGTGATTAAGTTACATTGTCTGACAAAGGTAAAGATATTTTGAAAATGTCATTAAAGTGCCAAGTTAGTTGATTTTCAGTTCATCAGAGGTGGTTATACTGAGTGACTCTGACCTAATCAGTTGAGTCCTTAAAAGGAACTGGCATCTCCTAAAGAGAATTTTGAGAGATGAGAGAAGTTCTCCTGTTCAAATTGAAGAAGTGAGTTCTCCTGTTTTGGAAAGGATGATGTGGCAAGGAATTACAGGTATCTCTAGCCATTGAGGGCCTCAGTTCCTACAATCATAAGAAACTAATTGTGCTAACAACCAGCAAACTTGATGAGAACCTTTTTCTTCAGATGAGATCATAGCTCTGGCAACCCCTTGGTTTCACCCAGTGAGACCCAAGCAGAGGATCTCTCTGTGCCATGCTTAACCTGCTGGCCCACAGAAACTGTGAGATAATAAATTTGTCATGGTAAGCGGCTAAATTTTTTAGACAACATTAAAAAACTAACAGATTTACAGATCCCGCCACGACTTAAAAGGACACTAGTATACCTGTTAATCCATCAGGATAATTCCTGATTTATACATTTGACCCACCAATTTCTTCTTTATCCTGCCATTCCTGAATCCCATCGGGAAAGGTGTTTATAATGGAATCTTCAAATTCCTCACAGTAGACACTCATTTATTTAAGAAACAATTATAAGGGTCTTAACTATGTTCTAGGCACTTAGGGCTTGATGACTCATTTAATCCTCCTAACAGTCCCAGGCAGTGGATAGGTTTAGTATTCTCATACGGAGGATGCTGCAGTACAGCTATGGTCTTTACCATACAGAATCAGAACCAACAAGAGAATCTTGCTCATGAGGAGCCATCAGCCAAAATTCACTTAGGAGTGACATCCTTTCTGGTAGTGAGGATGTGGGTGAAATCATGAGATGAAAAAAACAGAGAAGTCTGGAAAATGTGAACCTGAATACATTCTCACTTGAAATCTTTGGGGTTTATTTCTCAATATATTTAGGATAAACCTGAAACCTTTACTTTTGCCTCTAAGCCAATCCATGATCTGATATTTTCCTCTCTCCTGCTTCATCTCACACTGTGCAATTGACAGTTTGTGATCTCATAATTCAGCAGTCAACAAAAACAGAGCAAATGCCTGTGAGGTTTAAACCTTAGTTATAAATTGACAAATCTCTGTATACAGAGCAGGTGTCTATGGAATATTTACTGTGCCCTAAGTCACAGACTTTGCCAATTATGATGGGCCCCTACTCTCAAGCTGTCAAGTAAGAGAATGAACATATGAATGTTTAGAGTATAAATTGATGAGTGAGAGTTGAAGAAATATGAATCCCTGCAAAAGCGGTTTTGGCTTTTTATGTACTTATTTGTCCTCATGCAAAAAGAAAAAATTTGAAAACTTATCTATCAATCAGTGTTTTGACACATTTTTTATTTATTTTTTGCAGTGCTATGGGATCAAACCCAGGTCCTTGTGCATGCTAGGCAAGTGCTGTACTACTGAGCTATATTTTGCTAGCCTTCATACTTAAAGCAAACAAAAGGATAGAGGAGGAGGAAGAAGATAAAAAAGGAGGAGGAGGAAGAGAAGGAAGAGGAGGAGGAGGAGGAGGAGGAGAAGGAGGAGGAGGAGGAGGAAGAGGAGGAGAAGGAGAAGAAGAAGAAGAAGAAGAAGAAGAAGAAGAAGAAGAAGAAGAAGAAGAAGAAGCCGCAGCTCTCAGTAAAACTTAGAGTAGCTAATAGATCTGATTTGAATAGGAATAAGGAGTTACCCAGGAAGTGATTTTTTTTTGCAAAAATTAGGACAGTCCTGGACAAAGTGGAATAGTTTGTCATCCTATGTTTATACCACACCCTAGTGCAATACATACAGTCAAACAACTTATTCTGCATGTCTACCTACATATGTGTGTGTATACATATATATATACATATATATACACATGATTTTATATATATGTATATAAAATTTGAAATAAGTTTCATGAGACAATAGTTACACATGGCATGGCATGTTTTAAAATTTAACATCCTATTTTTTTTTTTTTTTTTTGGTACTGGGGATTGAACCAAGGGATGTTCTATCTCCAAGCTACACCCCAGCCCTTATATTTTTTACTTTCAAACAGGGTCTTAATAGATTGCAGACAGTCATGCTACATTGCTGAAGCTGGTCACAAACCTGTGATCCTCCTTTCTCAGCCTCCCAAGTATTGTGATTACAGGTATGAGCCTCTAGACCTGGCCCATTTTCCTTCTTTTTTTTTTTTTTTTTTTTGAAATGTATTTTTAAAATTTTATTCATGCATCGTAAGCATACATCTTTGTTAGGTACAAATTGATAAGGACATATGTGCCCACATTTCTCATTTGACCCCTTCCCCAAATTCCCACCCCGCTCCCTCGCCCTCCCTCCCTCTCAAGTTCAGTTTAGTGAGTAACTTTGATATACATTAGGGTGCCCCCCCCCATCCATCCCCTTCGGTTAAATCAACAGATGAATGGATTACAAAACTATGGGACATGTACATAATGGAATTTTACTCAGCCATAAAGAAGAACAAAATCATGTTATTTGCAGGGAAATAGATGCAACTGGAAAAAGGAGAGACCCCCAATAAGCAAAGAAGTTGATTTAACCATTTTCCTTCTTAAAGTGATAGTCATGGCCTACTGATTACTTTGAAAATGTCTTGGTTTGGATTTGTAGTTTGAAAGGAAATCCTCAAAAATTTCTTAAATACTCATTATTTTTTCCTTATTTTATAAGTTATGTAGAAGTGCAAATTGAGTATTTCTATATCACTTTTCTTTTAGGGAGAAGGGAGGGTGAGGTCAACTTTATTGAGGAGCAGTTTATATAGCCGGAAATTCACCACTTTTAACTGAACTATGAGTTTTAACAGATGCATGCAGTCATATGACCACCACCATCATCAAGATACAGAGCAGTTCCGTGATCCTCTATAAACCATACTATTTTTTAACTTTCAAATTCATTGCATTATTTTTCTTCATTACACTGGTGTAATTATACATTAAATGCAAAAGAGATGTTAACTGTCATCTTTTGAGATCAATCTTTGTTGTTAATTTTGTTACTAATTAATTTTGTTGTTAGGCTTAAAAAAAAAAAGGCTGGTTGGTGGAGTCAGCACTAGAAATCAGGCATATGTTGTTAACTGCAAGTGGGTGTTTACAAAAATTGGGACTCAGTTTTCTGCAGACAGGAGGTTGAGGTTCTGAAAATGCTACCAAAGAATTATTGCTTTGTTCCTATAGGACATTTGTCCTTTTTCACGTGTTGGTGAATGTCATTTTCAGAGAATAGTATGTTTACTAAGAAAAATATCAGGTTTTTACTTAGAGTAGAATCAAGTTCAAGTATTTTCTGAGGGCTACTATGGCCCAGTATTCAAGTAGGTGCTCCAGAGGCACTATAACATGACATTATAAATAGTATTTTACCCCCAGGGAGTATACAAGTAAGCCAAGAATACAAAAGTAACATACAAAGGAGCAAAGAAAACACATGGTACTTAATGTTAATTATGTTCTGAAGAGGAAGTGCCAAATTTGAGCTGCAGGAGTCACAGCAAGTTTCCTTGGGGGTGAAGCTGGAACTTACTCTGTACCTGGCAGGATGTGCTGTGCTTGATCTCATCCTATTTAATCTTGTTATCAGTAAGAATCCTCTTCAAGAATATATTATGAAAGCCTTTTCAGATGCTTTTAGGACAAAAAGAGGATCAAGCCTTTTCTTATTTAATGAGAAATTTAAAGGTAGGACCTCCAAGATGTCACCAGGACCCCATTACATGACACTTACTTCTCCATCCTTCTTCAATGTGAGCACAGCTTTCATCCTCATGTTCTCAAGATATGTGATGCTTCTGCTCCTAGATACCTACTCAAGAGCAAGGAAAATATATCCACACCCAAACATGTACAAATGTTCAGAGCAGCATAATATTTCAAAGTACCAAAGGGGGAAAAAGCCAAATAGATGTGGACTATCCACACAATGAAATATCCAGTTGTAAAAGGGAATGAAGTACTGACACATGTGGCAACACCTTGGAAACTTGCTAAGGGAAAGAAGCTAAACAGAAAGACTACTTATTATATGAATCCATTTATATGATATGTCCAAAATAGAGAAATCTATAGAGATAGGAAGTAGAATATTCATTGCCCGGGGTGGGGTGAGGAGGGGTTATCAGAATAAGGAATGACTGCTAAAAGGTACAGGGTTCTTTTGGGAGTAATGACAGAGTTCTAAAATTTGTTGTGATAATAGTTACAGAGCCCTCATTTAAAAAGGTTAGTAATGTGGCATGTGTATCACAACTCAATAAAGCTGTTACCAAAAATACATGGTGAGATAAATATGTGTGCATATAATATATATATATGTATATATATATATATATATATATATATATATATATATATATACATATATATATATATGTGTGTGTGTGTGTGTGTATTGCAAAATTCATTCTTATGATTCAAACAAACAATATATAATAATTTTTAAATAGCATTTGGTACATACCCTCATTATTTTTACTATCTGGGCAACAATAGTGGAGTAAGGGTAATAGAAAAAGGCATATGTCAGCCAAGTTTGATGTCTTAGTTAGCATTCTCACTGCTATAATCCAAAGACTTGATCATATAACTTAGAGGAAGGAAGATTTATTTACTCATGGTTTTCTTGGAAGTTCTAGATTGAGTCCATTTCAGGCTGAGGACCACAGATCTCAGGGCATGGGGGCAGGAAGCAGAGAGAGAGAGAGAGAGAGTGCAAGACTTCACTCTCACAACATGAAGGCCATCATAAGAGGGCAAGTAAGGGGAGGAGAAACCATATATCCCCATTGCCACAGCCCCAGGGACCCATCCTCTCCAGCCCAAGCCACCATCGACAGCTGAGATTATAACCAAACCCTGCTTCCAACATTGCCAACCAGTTTCCATGAGGGCTAGAGTGCATTCTATTTTCAAACCATTGCATTCTGTCCCTGCCCCCCAGACCTCACAGCTACCTCACAATGCAAAATGCATTTAGTCAATCTGCAAGAGTTTCCAAAGTCTTAACGGTTCCAGCATTGCTCAAAAGTCCCAAAGTTCAAAGTATGCTCTGAGACTCAAGTTGAACTCTTGTGAGCGCCTATAAACGAAAAACAACAAAAAAAGTTAAATTCATCTAGTATACAACAGCACAAAGTAAACATTTGCATTCCAAAAGGGAGAAATAGGATCATAAGAAGAAGGAATGGGACCCCAAAAGTACTGAAATCTAGCCGGGCAAGCATTTAATCCTGTGGCTCCACTTCTGATATCCACAGCACATGGTGGTGAGATGCAATCTCTAAAGGGCCTTGGAAGCCCTGCTCCTGTCACCTGGTTGATTGCAATGGGAGACATGCTGGCTCTTACAGCCTGGCTCCATGGCTCACAGCTTGCAGCTTATCCTCATGGTTGCATGTTCTTGCCATTTTTAAATGTTGGGGGGGGGATTCTTGAAATCTTAGCTCCACGTTCAAAGCTTCATACATTGCCCCATTTGGGCCTTCTTGCAGGGATTGTGACCCTGCCACACTTTACTTGGATTCTCAGGTCTTCTGAAATCTAGGGGAAAGACTCCATGATCCCATTTTTTTTCTTTTCAGCAAAGTCAGCATTATGTGAGTGCCAAGATGAGCCACCAGCAGGAAAGGTAGTCATGATCTCTTTAGTAACTGCCACTGGGCCCTTTTCACTCAGTCACTGGGCCAACTCCATCCAGGACACAACTGCACCTGTCTCCATCTGGGCCACTGCTAGCCCCCACTCCCTCTGCTGTATCCACCATGGCTGCCTCCATCATGGCCACCTCTTACTTCCTCCTTCCAGCCATCATACTTTCTTTCACAACATCTTCTCTCTGGATCCCATCTTTATACATGGCTTTCAGGCCAAACTGCAAATCTATAGTCTCTCAGCTTTACTTTCTGCTCTCGAAATTCAGTGTACAATTCAATAAATGCCGAGATCCATATCCATAATGGGGTTTGGATATTTAGCTGTTCTGAGGTTTCCTCCAGCACATTATATTTAAATTTGGCCTCCCACAAAGACTCAGGACATGGGCAAAATGCTGATACATTCTTTGTCAGAATGTGACACATGTAGCTTCTACTCCATTTCCCTATGAAGTCCTCGTTGCCCTTCAAAATCTCCTGAGAACAGTCTCTACCATCTGCCTTTCTAGCCACATTCTGGCCCTTCCAATTTCCTCCCACAAAACATTTCCAAAAAATCACAAAACACCTTGTCAAACTTAGAGTGAGGTCACAGCTCCACTCCTCAGGTACTGATTTTTGTCTTAGTCATCATTCTGACTGCTATCATTTAAAGATATGACCATGTAACTTAGGGGAAGGAAGATTCATTTTCTCATTGTTTCCTTGGAAACTCTGAGTTCTGTCTATGTTAGGCTTGAAACTACAGATCTCAGGGCAAAGTAGAGGGAAGTGAGAGAGAGAGAAAGAGACAGCAAGCTTTTCTCTCACATTATTGAGCCGGGAAGCCGGAGAGCAAGTGAGGGGAGGAGGAACAATATATAACCCCCAAGGTGGAATCCCCAGGTACTCATCCTCTCCAGACACACCCTACATGCCCAGGTCACCATCCACCACTCTGTACTATCTTTGCAATTTTTCTGCTGTGATTACAACCAAGCCCCATTCCAACATTGGCACCCTGTTTCCATTAGGGGTATAGGGACATACTATTTTCAATCATTTAAAAAGCTTTCTGAGAAACACTACCCAGAATCTTCGACTGGCATCTCTTTGCCCAGAAGTAAGCCAAATGAAAACTCCTAGCTGCAAGAGAGTCTGAGGAAATGGCATTTTAGTTGAGAATAACAGAGTGTTATTACCTTTCTTTTGAAAGGAAGGAGAGAAGAGAAACTGGGAAGACAGCTAACACCATCTGCCACAATTCTCAAAACAGACAGACAGATACCTCTGAAAGTGTCATAGCCAAAAGCTAAGGAGCCATGTTGAATGAAATGTGCCCTGGATTAAATCCTGGAATTAAAAAAACAAATAATATTGGGCAGAAATTAAGAAATTCTGAATAAAGTATGGATTTTTCATTTATGCATATATACATATGTATATACATATGTATATATCATTCACAACAGTAGTAGATAATACTGCTTAGTAATGATCAATATTGGTTCACGAAATGTAAACATTTATCACATATGTTAATAATAAACAAACCATCTAGGGTGTATATGAGGACTGTACTATCTTTGCAATTTTTCTGCAAATCAACACCTATTCTAAAATTAAAAAAATAAATAATGTCAGAAAAATTTCATGGTGTGATGTTGTGTTGCCTCCTTCTTACTGATGTGAAAACAGAGACTCTGAAAGTTGAGAGACTTATCAAGGTCAACAGTTCAGAGCTGACTTGAGTCCACATTTGTTGTACTATATTGTTGGTATATGCATTGTTTTTCTAAGAAGAATCCTTTTTGGAACTGGGACAAGTTCAAATGGAATTCCTAGAGTCCCTAGTGGGTGAGCTAATATCTCTTGTGTGCTACTCTGAGCAGTTTGTTTGGCAAAGGGCATACTCTGAGGCTCAAGGATAAAGGATAAGAAAAACCACAAAATCCCAGCCAAAGTCATTCATAAAAGAAATAAACGTTTACAAAAGCAAAACTCAGGGCATTTAAAGTATTCTACCTGCTATTAGCTGTTTTCTAAGACTGTGAATTACACTAGGACTCTGAAATCTGGATGGACTGTGACTTATACCTCTGCTAATGCTCACACTTATTACATACTGGAGGCACTTAAATGTGTTCATTGATTAAATACATCCATCGTAACTACTATAATAAGTAAACCAAATACTAAAATATATGGTGGGAGAAAACCCATACTAAAATCCAAAGATTTCATGGTCTATCTGAGACACCTCATCCTTAGAATTCCTTGGCCGTCTCCCTTCCTCATATACTTAGGCCATTTGCTGCTACATTTTAAACCAAATACAATTATTACTTTTAAGAAAATAATACTTTTCTATTATTTTTTCTATATAAAAAGCCAGGCTGTAAATTTTATTGCATGCCTCAGAACATCAGGGGTTCCTTTTGGGACATTGCTTATTTGAAGCAGTGGCTCTTTTGGGGTTTTTCCTATTTGGTGGAGTATTCTTTCATGAAGTCTATCAACAATTACTTTCTGACTGCCATTCTGTGGCAGGCTGTATATGAGGCACTGGAGATACAATGGTGAAAAAGATACCGCTTCTTCCTTATAGGATACAACTTGTGGAAGGGGAAATAGGAAATCCATAGATGCTGCATAAATGATAGTCTAAGCATAATGTAAGAAGTGCCTTGGTAACGAGGGTCCTATGGGAGGCTATGAGAGCTTAGGCCAGAAAGGTGAACTAGGCTACAGTGTCACACATTTAGAGGAAATAAAAAATGAAAACTTCTCACTTCTGTGTGTGAGGCTAACTATGGATGAGAGAAAAAGTCAGAAATGTGAAGAATTTCCTAAAACCAATATGGAGATTCCACAAAAGACTAGGAATGGAGCCACCATATGATACAGCTATACCTCTCCCTAGTTTTCCAAAAGAATACTATACTGATACATGCATTCCCATGTTCATAGCAGCGTGATTCACAATAGCCAAGTTATGGAAGCAACCTAGATGCCCATCAACAGATGAATGAATAATGAAAAGGTGGTGTATGCACACAATGAAGCTTTACTCAGCCACAAAGAAGAACAAAATTATGTCATCTGCAAGGAAAGACTCAGAAAATCAAGGACCACATATTTTATCTCCTAGATGGAAGCTAGAGAAAAACAGGAAAGAAAAGGAATTTCATGAAAATGAGAAGAAACACTAATAGAATAGTAGAAGGGATTAAGGGAGAAAAGGAGGTTGGGGAATGAAAGTCTAAATAATGTTATGTTTTATACAAAGGCATTGCTACCAGTCTCAGTAATATGTACAGGAAGGGAGGACAAGGAGGAGGAGGTATAGAGGGAAACACCGAGATGTTGTACATATGTGAATGTATCAACTTGAATCTCATTGTAAAATTACAATGCACCAATGAAAATCTAGTAAAATTGGAGTAAAAGCTGTATTTTTAAATTTAATTTTTAAAAGATGTACTTAAAAATTAGGTGTAATTTTTTAAAAATATCACTTAGTAATAAACATTCTTTTTTGCACTGCAGGCATAAAAATTGTGTTTCTAGCTCAGTGTTTCAGTGAAGAGAGCAGAACAAATGCCTGGGCTCTGCAGAGAGATAAGTCCCAAAAAGACAGAAGAGGAAAGAATGTTTGAGTCACACAAGACCAATCTCTTTTTCCAACTTCATCAATCAGAGAAGGGCATTCCCCTCTCCTAGGGTACTGTGAGTGAGGCCAGAGAAGACGAGAAAAGCATTCCAGGAATGAAAAATGAGGACAGGGCAAGGTAGAAGAGATCTACCTGAGAAAGTCATAGTTATGTCAGAATATGAAGAATGAATGGCATTTGAGAGGTCAATGGGGAGTAAGACCAGACCATGCAAGACTTTTAGATCTCCATAAGATTATTTCACTTGTATACTAAGACTAAGTACAACTTATGATTGGGGAGCAAGATGTACATCTTCAGATTTGCATTTAAAAATAGTTATCTGGCATAATAACAGGCAGTGGCAATGAATGTTTGAATCACTTTGAATCTTACTATTACATATAAGTGCAATGCACTAATAAAAGGATGAAAGTAAAATTTTACTTTATTCAAGGTACAGTGAGAAATGGTGGTGGTTTACCAGAGTGATGACTGTCAAGATCAAGAAAGTTTGTCAGATTTAGAAATTACTTATAAGGGAAATATAAGAAGTTGTTTATTGAATGTGGGTAGGGGGTGAGGTCAAGAAAAATATTAAGGATAGCACCTGAGAGTCTAGTCTAAGCAGCAGGGAATGATGGTTCCATTTACCAACAAGGGTACTACTGGATGAGGGATAGGGGAAAGGGTAAGCTTATTTTTGTCTGTTTAGTTTTTTTGTGCCTTATGATACACAAGGAAGATGGAAAGTAGGCAATGGGTATGTCCATCAGGATCTTGGGCAAGTAATCACTGCTTGCTGTTATGAATTTCTGAGTTGCTTTATTGTTCTCTATTTGGCATCTATGCTCCTTTCATCACCTGTGTAGCCAAATCAATGTATTACATTTTCTTTGTCCAAAGTATCTATCTGTTTTCATGACTGGGCCCTGGCTGAGCCTCAGCTGTGAGCACAGTGGTGTCCCCACAAAAAGCATTAAGTAAAATAGGGAAAGCCAGATAAAGACACCAAGAAAGTGCAAAAGGAGAATGAAAACCTGAGTGTCTGGTTTTGTGGAATCTAAGAGAAACGCTCTTTTGGTAAGGGAATAGGCAAATGTATTAAACATGAAGGAGGAATGAAGTATCTTTTATTTGGCGACTTGAGTGTCATTGGTGATCTTAGGCATGGAAGATGTGACATGCCACTGATCACAGGAGCCAGACTTAGCATGGCAAGAAGGGCATAGCAGAGGAAAATAGAGGATGCCATAATAAGCAACTGTTTTGTTTTTATATACAAAGAGAGGGGGAGCAAAATCAGATTAAGGGAGAGATGAGATAGGGGGGATTGAGAGAGAAAGAAAGAGCAAGCAATGAAAATATTTTATCTGGGGAGATTTATTTTGACTATATTCGTGTTCAATTTATTTCACTTGGTTTTGTTGGTTTGATGGCTGATTGGCTTTCAGTGTGCTGCTATGACAAATTACCACAAGCTTTAACAAATTACCACAAGTTTAAGCAACAAAATCTTACTATGTTGCATTTCTATAGGTCAGATATTTGACACATATCTCTCCAGGCTAAAATCATGGTATCTCCAGGATGTGTTGCTTCCTCTAGGCTCTGGCTAAGATCTGTTTCCTTGCATGCTCCAGCTGCTGGATGCTGAGCACTTCTCTAGATGCATGGCTCCTTCCTCCAGGTTCAACACCAGCAAACACAAGGAGAGTCCTTCTCACAGTGACCTTCTCCCTGCATTCCTATCCTACTATTTTGTATACTTTTATGTGTGCATTGTAGTCTCACTTCATAATGTAGTTCAGAGTGATGGTGACATACATGCACACAGCACTTTGTGAGGTTCCCCGAGCTAACTTCACTTCCACATAAATGATATTGAGATTGACACTGGTACTCTCACATATGTACATAACCTCCCTTTTGACTATATTAGTCCATCTGGATCATCCATGATAATCTTATTTCAAGGTGAGATGATTAGCAACTGTAATTCCACCAGCAGCCTCAATTCCCTGTTGCTGTGAAACCTAATACATTCGCAGTTTCCTGAGATGAAGAAGTGGATATTTCACAGAGTGGAGAGGGGATTTGTCATGTTTACCACAAACATGTTTATGTGCTAGATGCAAAAATATGAATGCTGGTGATGGAATCATTAGAAACGAAATGGTTACTATTATGAGAAAGGGGCCAATCACAGGTAATTGATTATATTATTTCCCAAAAACTGTGATCTAGAGCCTACCAGCATACAATATCCAGGCACAAGGAGAAAGTCTCATTAGATGGCTTCTCTTTTATTCATAGAGATGAGATCTAGCTACTAACTGAGGGAGAAAGGAGTGAGGTGAGGGCTTCCAGGTCTACAGGGATTGAAGATTGGAGACCATCATTGAGTAGAAGCACAGTAGCACAAGGCACACACACACACACACACACGCAAACACTGATATTTGCTAAACATCAAATTGCTGACTCCAATGAAACATCACAATTAGAATAATAACTTTATAAACTTTTTCAAGTTTGAGAAGTTTGAGGTTTACTTTTTATAAAGACCAGCCAAAGTAATATGTAAAGATCATCTTAATTTTATAAACTGCTGGTAAAGGAACTAAGTGTAAATCTCCAGCAGCATACAACACACAGCCACACCCACCCCCCCACCCACCCACCCCCACACACATACACATACATGCACACACACAGACACAGAAAAGAAAGAAAAAGAAAAGAAAAGAAATAACTGAAGAAGAGAAAACACTAACAGAAAAGAAAAATGTGTCTCTGAGTAAAAAATGAATATCTTCAGACAACTCAGTTGTCTTTCCAGAGAAAAGGAATGAACAAATAGTCCATTGACTTCCAAGGGATATAATTGTAAAACTGAAAAAAAAAAAAAATATATATATATATATATATATATATATATATATATATATATATATATGTGAGCAGGAATGGAGAACATAGGAAAGGGAAGGATTCTGGCTTCCTTTTTAAGTTTTTCTCTGAGTAATTTATGATCCAGAGATCTGAATATTCTGAAATAGTACAGAAATGCTTTCTAAGGGAGTCCAAGAACAAGCACCAGAATAGCAGCTTCCGCGGGATCTCTCCTGGTTTGCTCCCTCCAGTGTCCTACCCCTGCTGTTTAAATTCCTGCTCCACTCTTCCCTGGTGGGGGAAAACTCTGGCCCATGCAGCTCTGCTTTCTTGAGAGGAATTACTGATGTCCTTGATCACCAAAATGCACATTGCCTAAAAACTCAAGGTATGGCTCCAAATCCTCAGACACATCAGTGAGTGACATCAGCTGTGCGCCACTGAATCCTTCATCCAAGAGAGAAGTTGTTTTAATACCAGGAACCAAAAAAGGGAAAACACAGGATTTTTGAACAACAGGTTGACAAAAGTTCCTTTGATACGGTTCCTGCTGACATCCTGGGCAAGATGTTCATTGTATAAGAGAGATCACAAAAGGCATTAAGAGATATTACACTGTACACTTCAATTAGCATCACCGATATCCTTTTTGCTAGCTCATTGTCCAAAAAATTAATTTTATTGCTTCCAGAACTTTGAACAAACTCATATAATCCTTCAAGCAGATGTACAGGGCATTAAAAACCACAATTACATTACTTCAAAGACATAATTAAAAAGTTTGGTCCTAGTTCCAGGCCTACCATTGATTTCTAAGAGAAACACACTTCAGATCTGATGTAAGCCTTAATAAATTACCAGCTTTGAGCAAAATAATGTGAGCTTCCCATAAAGAATGAAACAGGGTTTTATTGTGGGAAAAGGGGAAGACTAAATGATTGTAAATTTGTATTGCATTTTTATAACCACTTGGGTTTGAAGTCAAATATAATTTGACATTTTATTGATATTTCCAGTGTTTAAAGCTGACAAGAAGTACATTAAATTTTACCATGTAAATCTGATATGACAATAAAAAGCTTTTCGCACTTCTCATTGGAATTGTTGCAGTAAAATGAAATAAGGAGTTCCATCAAGGAAATGAATTTTTTTCCTTTTTCCTTCTTTAAGCCTTTTTTTTTTTTTGCCTATGAAAGAAGTTCTTAGCTAAGTGTGAGTTAAGATGTCCTTTTAGTATTAGATGTCCCAAGTAGTGATGCTCTTCCAACAGCTGGAAGTAGGTTCCAAGATACACCTTCACGCTTGCTCATCCTTTGGTGTGTCTATTCTATTGTTCTTTTTTTGTATTTTATTTTTTTTAATTGGTGCAATGTAATCATACATCTTTGTTAGGTACAAGCTGAAAAGGGAATATATGCACACATTTGTCATTTAACCAGCCCCACTCCCTGGCCCTCCCTCCTTCTCAAGTTCAGTTTAGTGATTGACTTTGATATATTCATGAAAGTACATCATGTGTATTAGAGTGCCCCCCTTCCTCCATCACCTCCTGTTAAGTCAAATTCTTTGCTCATCTAAGGTTTCTCCTTCTTCCTCTGGAGTCCCTCTTATGTCCCTTTTTGTCCCTAGCTTCCACATATTAGGGAGAGCATATGATTTTTTTGTGACTGACTAATCTCACTTAACATAATGTTTTCCAGTTTTGATAGTAATATTAAATGATTTAAATCATCTGTCTTAATTTCCTAGGGCAGCCATAGTGAAGTGTCACAAATTGCATAGCTTAAAATTGCAGAAAAATATTGTTTTATACTTTTCGAGACTAGAACTCCTAAATCAAGTGTTAGTACCACCATGATCTCTCTGAAGGAAAGACAGCCTTTTCTTGCCAGTCTGTAGCTACTAGGGGTTTGCCAGCAATTTTCAGCATTTCTTGGCTGGTAACTGCACTAACTTCCATCTTTTACCTCTGATGTCACATATAATAATTCTTGTATGTCTTTCTTTTTTTTTTTTTTTTGCGGTACTGGGAATTGAACTCAGGGGCATTCTACCTCCGAGCTACACTCCCAGCCCTATTTTTTATTCTTTATTTTGAAACCGGGTCTCACTAAGTTGCGGAGGGCCTCACTAGGTAGCTGAGGCTGGCCGCGAACCTGGATCCTCCGGTCTCAGCCTCCCGAATGCTGGGATTACAAGCGTGCGCCACCACGCCCGGCAATTCTTGTATGTCTTTCTTTCCACACTGTCATCTTATAGTGACAGGAGTCACATTCAATGAGGGGCCCACCCTCCTTCAGTAAGACCATATCTCAAAGTAACTAATCAGTCTTCTAGATCCTATTTCCAAACAAGGATATGTTCTTAGGTAACAGGGCATAGGACCTCACAATATCTTTTGGGGGGAAAAACAATGCAATTCCATCACTATCTTTATTGACAATCAACAATGCAAAGTCATCAGCTGCCATGGGAGGGCACAGAAATGACCCCAGAGATGTGATTACACTAAGCATGTGTTGCTTTCAAGATGTTTCTGCAAAGTGATATTTATTAAAAGCAAAACCTGTGTCTTAACAAGCATGTGCTCACATCCTGTCACACAGCTGTCCATCTGAAGCCACACCAAAAATATCATTGAACATTGATGAAATTAAACATGACGTAGAAACTCAATGTCTCACACTCATCAACAGTCTTGACTCTAATCTGTCAGGACACATGATAGAAATGTTATGTAATATCAAAAAATCACTCTTATTCCTGAGCACAAAGGGAATATCATAACCCTTCCAACAAGGGCCACAAACAAACCCCCAATCCGTGATTGGGGTTGCTAGGTTACAGGACTCCCAGTTACATTTGAATTCCAGGAAAGCAACGCACAGTCTGTTAGTATGAGTATACTCCCTGTAACATTTGTTTATCTAGAAGTTAAATGTATATGACAATCTATATTTTTTCTTGCTGTATCCAGCAACACTATCTATGATGTGATGGTTGACTATTAAGCATTCAGTTATTTTCCTGATGTGGATGGGGTGGGGAATGAGAACACAGAAAGGAATGAGCATTCAGAAGGTTCACATTTCACACTTATTTTGCGATGTTTCACTTCAAAGGTCATACATTTACCAAGTATGAGGATGGAAATATGAATGTGTGTGTGTGTGTGTGTGTGTGTGTGTGTGTTCCATGGGTATGTTTGTTTGTATACACTAGACTGAATTGTATCCCACTGAAATTTGCATGTTTAATCCAAAGCTGCAATGTGACTATATTTAGAGATAGGGTCCTTGAGAATAGAAGGAAGATTAAATGAGGTCATATGAATGAGGTCCTAACCTAAAGGACAGGTGTCCTTTTAAGAAAAGGCAGAGACTACAGAGACCTTTTTTTTTCTCCTAGTGTGTGCACAAAGGAAAGTCTGTGTGAGGACTCAGAGAAGAGGCAGCTGCCTGCAAACTAGTTTCATCAGAAGCCACTCTTATAACAGTTTGACCTTGGACTTTTACCTCTAGAACTCTGAGACAATAAGTTGATGTTTTCAACCATCCAGTCTGTCTGTGGTACTTTTGTTAAGGCAGCCTAATTTCACACACACACACACACACACACGTTATTCTTATTCACTATATAGCAATGTTTGGCCAGTGACAGACTGTGTGTAGACAGAGGTCCCACAAGGATAATAGTAAAGATGAAAAATTCCTAACACCTAATGATGTCACAGCTCTCGTCATGGTCATGTCATAGCACAACATATGACTTACATGTGTGTGGTGATGCTGGACCCTACTGCACTGACAGTCACTGGAAAGTATTACCCACAAGACTGTGTACAGTACATGATACTAGATGACAGTAGAAAATCAGTTACTGGCTTAGGTACTCACTACACTATGCTTTTTAACATTATTTTATAATATATCATTTAAAGCAATACTTACTGTAAAAGTGTTGTCCACATCATGGTAGCAGCAGCCTCACAGCTTGTGCTTAGGTCTCTTGATTGTATCATTTTACTTGTGCTTGATTACTTCTTGTGTTGTCTTCATCATAGCCCTAGGAAAATGGCTATCCCTTTGGTTATAGGAACACTATCATACATACAGTCCATCATGTAGCCTAACATATAGCAAGTTATGCCATCCAGGTCTCGGTCTGTATAGTAGACTCCATGATGTTTACACAAGGACAAATTTGCTGAGCCATGAATCAATGCATGACTGTAGTATTGTACTGTGTGTGTGTGTGTGTGTGTGTGTGTGTGTGTGTGTGTGTATGTGTGTGTCTTTGTGCATGTATGGGATTACAGACATATGCCACCATGCCTGGCATGTATGCATACACACACACACACACTCACGTGGTTGTGTAGACCAGGAGAAAGTTCTTTACCTCTCTGAAATAAGTGGCTATTATCTATTTTGTTTTCAATATTAATAGTAGCTGTCTAAAAGATAATTCTGAAAATTTATTTTAAAAAATGGACTAAAGCTAGACATAGTGGTGCATGCTTTTAATCCCAGTACATGGGAGGCTGAGATAGGAGGATCACAGATTTGAGGACAGCCTCTGTAAATAGTGAGATTCTCATCAATGTAGTGAAACTCTGTTTCAAAATAAAATAAAATAGGGCTGGGGATGTAACTCAAAGGTAGAATGCCCCTGGGTTCCATCCCCAGTACCATACACACACAAACACACACACACACACACACACACAAAAAAAAAAAAAACCCAGAAAGAATTAAATATACATTTTAATAATCAAATTAATCTCTGCAGTTCACTAGTAATTAT
Organism: Graphiurus murinus; assembly: GCA_004027655.1. NCBI lineage: Eukaryota > Metazoa > Chordata > Mammalia > Rodentia > Gliridae > Graphiurus > Graphiurus murinus. The sequence goes on along the minus strand of PVLC010000031.1, from coordinate 149,013 downwards.
CCATTTCCTATGTGGCAATCTCTCACAGCTGAAGCCTTGTCTTTTTGAGTGAGTTAGAATATATATGCATTTTTATATACACTTGCAAAATTTTAATATTATTACTTTGTCCCCTTACTTGAATATTGAGTTGGGTTTATTTCATATATGAAATTTGTAAAAAGATATATTCAATGAAATGCACACTGGATTAAATTACAGGAAGATTTCTTTGTATGTTTAACTGAATAGAAAAGGTATAGAGATTTGGTTTAGCAGCTCTACACTGGCAGCAATAAGGACCTTCTGCCAGGGCCCCAGTGTTTATTATAAAATGATTTTTAACAATTCCTGTGAGCAAAGACTTCTTCCCACCTCAAGGAAAGTCCAGATGGTTTCAGAAACTCTCAAACAACTGAGGACAATTTATTCCCCTGAAGATTTCAACAAATTTACTCATATCTTAATACTTCATCTTTATATACATGCTCTCACTTTAACCAAAAAATCTATGAATAAGAGATTGTATTATTTGATTAATGTAAACTTGAGACAAGTGCCTAGGTACAGAAAAAAAAAAAAAAAAAGGATTTTTTTTTTTGGTGCTGCTGGAATCCAGGGGAATTCTAGCCCTACGCCACATCCCTAGCCCTATTTGACTCTTATTTAAGTTGCTGAGACTGGTTTTGAGCCTGAGATCCACCTATCTCAGCCTTCCAAGTACTTGGATCACAGACATTTGCCACCATGCCTGGCTCCAGAAAAACAATTTGCTTAGCAGAAACCTGAGACCTGCATGGGTTACCCATATGTTTTGGTAATTCACAGCCTTCCTGAAAAGACATAGTACATTGTGTTTATTTCTCAACATTTTGTCATGAAATATTTTAATCAGAAGAAAAATGTAAGCCGGGCGTGATGGCGCACGCTTGTAATCCCAGCATTCGGGAGGCTAAGACCGGAGGATCCAGGTTCGTGGCCAGCCTCAGTTACCTAATGAGGTACTCTGCGACTTAGTGAGACTGGGTTTCAAAATAAAGAATAAAAAATAGGGCTGGGGGTATAGCTCAGATGTAGAACGTCCCTGAGTTCAATCCCTAGTATTGCAAAAAGAAAAAAAAAAAGAAAAATGTAAAGGAATTATATAATGAGCACCCATATACCCACCTATGTATATTCTACAATTGATGTTTGTTATGTTTGCTTTATCACATATCTAGTTATCCAGCCATTGTGTTAGGTTTTAACAATCACACAAATGTATTGAGGCTTACAAAATCCAACATATTTCTAGAGTTAATTATATTAGTGTGAAATTCATAATGCATTTATTATCAAACTACTTTGACAAACTAGGTGAAAGTTGATCATCAGGCTGCACATTGTGCATTCAAATCCTAGAATTTTAAAGCTCTGGGGGCATAGGATTCAGAACCCAAATTTGATATACTGATAGTGATTCATGTTTGGGTAATTCACCTGTAAGAAAAGCATTTATTGTACACTTTGCCAACTACATCAAAACATTTTATGGTGAACTTGATATATGCGTACTTTAAAAAAGTGACTATTTATATATATATTACAGTTCTGATTTCTCAAGTTTTTCATTCTGCAATTGATCACCTTTACTGATTCCAATGGATTTCAGAAATTTATTCTTTCAAAGATCAATTTAATTGTTATCTCCTCCATAGCCTTGGATCAATCTGTCAGCCAGAGTGTATGTAATTGTACATTTAACTATGACAACATTTATCATGTCATAATATAATTATTTGCTTATGAGTCTATGTCCTTGAATAGATGATTATCCAGATCTGACTTAGTGATTTCTGTCACATAGTGGACAGTTCATAAAGAACTGCAAATTCAATTAAATCAACAGATATACATTGGACATGGGATTCTTCACCACTTGAAACAAATAGGAATGAAAGTTCCATTAAAAATATTCATTAGATGCTTCAGAAACTGAAATTAGTTTGGCAGCATATAAACTTGTCTCTTATAAATAGTACTCTTCCTAAAATCATGTAACAGAAAATCATGTTAAGTATTCTACCTGTTTTATTAATCCACAAATAGCTTTTAGGGTAAGAGATTAGTCAACATAGAAAAGTGGTGGGCTCAAGTGCTAGGCTTCAAGTCCAAGTTCTTCTCCTATTTAGCTGTGATACCTTGGGTAAATTATAACTTTTTACCACACATTTCCTCATTTGTAAAAATGGAAATAATAGAAGTAACTATCTTAAAGAGTTGTTGGGAGCATTAAGTAAGTTAATTCAAATAAAATTTATAGTACCTAATGCATGATAAATTCCCAGTAAATATAGGTCTTAAAAGAAAAATTGTGGTAGACCATATATACTCCTTAAACAAGGTCGAAATCTCCACACGCCCATTTTTGTCTTTTCTCCTAACAAAATTCAGACATTCTGGTAAAAGAGGTCTCTGGTATCAAGGGTTAGTATTTCTACCCAGTCCAAGGAAGTAAACTAGGCTGTTCTAACCCACTCACATTGTTCTCCTATGTATACACATGACCTGTGATTAGCGTAGGAGTGGACAACAGAGATAAATGGCATGCTCTGGGCGGAAAATCCAAAAGGAACTTTTTTTTAGTTATTAAAATGGAAAAAAACTTGACTAGTCTGGGCATCTCTCTCTCTCTCTCTCTCCCTCTTCCTCTTCCCTTCTTCCTGCCTATGTTACCAAGGGAAGTTACAATCTAGTCACCACAAGAGGCAAAAAGGAAGACAAAGTCATCATATTAAGAAAGACAGAGAAGACAAATGAGTTTAAGTCCATGATGATATCACTAGATTACCAAGTCACCTTTAGATGCCTTGCTATATATAAACAATGCCTGCTATTACTTAATCCTTGTAATGGAGCTTCCTGATACTTCTATTTAATACAGCCCAAATGGTATAATAGTGCATTTGAGCATAGCTTGACATTGTAGGACTTTCTGTGTGGTATATGTAATTTTATATAATAATATTCTCAATAATAAGAAATGCTACAGTGGTAGGTTCCATGTTTTAAAATCAGCTGGAGGCTCCTTGGTCACAATGATTTCAGTCGTTGTGTAGATCCATTTTCTTTTCTACAGATAAAAGTTGTATCATCAATCTTGAAAAACATTTTTTTCTTAGCTTGGTCTTTAACTACAACGAACTAATAATGAGGAAAATATAGATGGCTTAGAACGTATCTCTACTCTCCACTAAAGAGATAAACCAAACAAATAGCCTCTTGTTTGTATGCATAAATATCAATTTATGTGAATTCTAGGAAGGACATTTCCAAAATGAAGTACTTTAAGCAATGAAACTTTTAGGAAATTGACATGTGAAATAGCCAATGAGAAATGCCATAAAATATCCATATTTTTAATTAATTTATTCATTCAACAAATATTCATTAAGTGTGCATTATATGCAAGGCACTATGATCAAAACAAACTCCATCTTTGTACTTATTGGGATAACTGTCTTATAGTAAGAGAAATATTTTGGAGGGGTCTGAATATAACCAAGGAACAAATTAAGGCTGAACTCCAAGTTTTGAAGAAAGCCAAGGTGAGGTTGGAGATCATCTCTCTCATTTCCACATACATAAAAGATGGGACTAGAAGGCAGGTGATTAATACTGATGCCAACAGGGAAGAAATTTAGGTTTCTGATAACAGCCAACCTTTGAAACTGATTTCATTTATAGAAATAAAAGGTCTTTTCAGCCGTAGTTCCTCACCTTCCCCAGTTATAAACATTTCCCCTTTCTTTTTATTTTTAGCTAAGAATTATTAATTCTGGCCAGATATCTGGCCGAAACTTGAGGGAATTCTCTCCTTGAGACTACAGGAGTTGCTAAACATCCTAACCCGCTCTTATCCTGCAGAAGGAGCAGCTCTCCAGCCTCAGTATTCACGGCAACTTCATTATGTGTACAATCTATACCTTCTTCAAAAGCACATATATTACCAGCAAAATGTTTTTAAGGTTTTACGAAAGAAACATTATATCAGACCAATTCAAAAGGCAAGCACTTTATTCAAGATTATTGTAGCAGAGAGAGATTGAAGTCAACTGTGCTGAGCCGCAAAGCCGTTGGACAATGCTGAAGGACGTCATGGTGAGACTTTCTGTACACAGCAGTGTTCAGAGAAGGTGACTGGGTCGTGAGGGCTCTGATCTCATCAGTGGATTAATCTGTAGATAGATTCGGAATTTAGTGGTCTATTGGGGAGTGGTGCAAACTTAGAAGTGAGGCTGTGGGCAGGAGTGGGTATTTGGGGATATGCTATTGAACACTATACCTTGTACTCTCTGTCTGTCTCTGTCTGTCTGTCTCTCTCTCTCTCTCTCGTCTCTCTCTCTCTTTCAGTCACTTTCTCTTTCTCTATTTGCTTCCCAGCCACCTTGAGGTAAGTAGCTTTGCTCTAGCACCTTCTGCTAGCCATCATGTTCTGCCTTACCACAAGCCCAGAAACAACAGAGCCAAGTGACCATGGGTGGAAGCTCATCTCTAAACCACCAGCCAAAATAAACCTTTCCTCCTTTTAAGTTGTTTGTTTCAGGTATTTTGTCACAGTGTTGGAAAACCGACTAGGCCATCTGTGTTTGCTAATCAGTGCTCATAAAAATTAGGCTTCTACCCTCCCACAGAATCTGGGATAGAGCCTATTTTTTCTTGATGAATACATTACAAACAGACAGCTGTTAAGTCCATTATAATGACAATCCTAGTTGGTGGAATATTTAAATCAAAAGAGTAGAAAAAGAATTTACAATTGCAAGGTTTATAAAATAAATGACCTAAGGTGGGGGAGGGGCCAAGGAATTATAGTCAGGAAGAAATCTATTTAAAGTTTAGTTAATCTGAGAACTTCTTTAAAGCTGTCTGTTCAGTTTCTTACCATCCTCACCAGAGTTGGTAACATCCAGAATTGTCTAGTGGAAGAACTTCTATTGGGCCCCTTGCCCCAAATTATTTTAAATTTATTCATTTCTATAAATGTCTAAATATTTTCTTTATTGAAGAATGCCCCTTCCTTTTCCTTTTCCTTTAAAGCAGAAGTTTAAACTGAGGTTAAGTCAAAAAGGAAGACAAAGAATTGATGCATATTTAAATTTCTCAAAGTAGATGAAAACAGGTGGAAAATCCAACAAATCTCCTCTCCATTGAAAGTCACCCCTCAGAAACCAAACTTCTCCCTACCTCTCTCCCATTCTCTCTTGAAGAATTAATTTCTCTCTTCTGTCTCAATTTCCAGCATTTAAAACAGATAATTTTCTGTTCAACAATGTCGGTCATTAGCATATGTCAGAACACAACCAATAAAGCTTCAGTTATCTCAGGAACATTCATGGCCTTTTGTAGATTTGTGCAAGATTAAAAACTGAACAGTTTGATGCAGGTTTCCTTGATGACTCTCCATTTTTTCCAATTCTTAATTTTCTTCTTGGCTAAAGACAAAGAATTATTAGGGATCATCTCCCTTGTTCTGTTACTGCACACAAAGTGTTTATTCCAATTTATGGTATCTGTGCCTTTATCTCACTATCCTTGCTTCCTTTTTTTTTTTACCTCCCTTGGTTCATTATTGTATTCTGCCCTGGAAAGAATATGTAAATCCATTCTTGACCATAGGATGACTGACAGTTCTATGTGTAACTATTCTGAATTCCTCTCTAAACCCAGAGAACTGGAGAGTGCAATCAAAGGATACCTTTACCAGTCCTAAGGAAGTTTTTCACTACCTGTCTCTCCAAAAAGAGAAAAATCACAACTGTAACCTCTGGCAGGGTATCATGCTACATACTCATGCTTTTTTCCTTACAACATCTGCCTTCTGGCAATGAAATTCTCATTTGCATTTCTAAAGCAGCTCCTATTGGATTTGACTACATTTCTAAAAATACTTAAGCTCCATCTCCATTTATATTTGAACCCAGATGACTGCTTATCCTGTCTAGGGGTTGCTCTCAGAAGGATAATGAAGGGCATATCTTTTTTAAAAAAAATAGTGGACAAAACATATATGATACTTCTGAAAAAAACATATAAAATACAGCTATCCCTGCCTAGAAGTCAGTGCCTTAGGAACTATTTACTATGTTTAGGAGCGATATATACGGAATGTTAGTTGCACAAAGAATTCCTAAGAAATGAACTGATCAGAAGAAACAAAGACGTTTTCTTTTGGCCTCATAATGAGATGGATTTCACAAAACCAGCCATAGTTGCTCAGAACTATGGAACTGTTAAAGGAAATATAAAAATAGAGCTGGAGTTAGGGACTTGCAAAAGAGAACATATGATAATGAAGATTTAACATTTGGCATGTCCTAGTCATTTCTCCAGAGTATTCTCATCAAGTCACAGACAGAGGCACCGAAGCCTCCTGTGCCTTCTGATAGAATTGCTTAAAAATGTAATTAAAAGAGGTGGCCTTCACTATCTGACGGTCAGAATTTCTCCTTTTGAAGGAATATGAAATCAATGTTGTCATTAGTTCTGATGTGGCTTATGTTTATATTTGTTAAAATAAACATATTGGAGGATGGTATACACAAGGAAAGACTACAAAACATAACTACACTTTTCACAAAGAGAACACACTCAAACATCCACCACCCAGATGAAGCTACAGAAGATTCTACCCAGTGCAGAATGGTACCTGATGTCCCTGGCCAGTCGCCAAGCACACCACTTTTCCTAAGGTAACTACTATTATCCTCAGGTCCAGCGCCACAAATGGATTTTATCACATTCTGTTTTTAAATCAATAAAGTCATAAATTACGCATCACCTGTCTTGTATTTTCCTTTCAGTGCTATATTTGTGAGTTTCATCCATGTTGCTGCATAAGGGAGTAGTTCATTTATTCTCATCACTTATACTCTGTTATGAAATAATAGCATACACTCATGCTGAAATTGTGGACATTATGTTTTTCCCAGTGTGTAACTGTTAAAATTAATGCTCCTATGAGTATATGTCTTTGGTACACATGTGTTTGCATTTTTGTTAGATATATACCTAGAAATACATTATTTGATTTATAAAGTAGAGAAGAAGCTCTTGGTATTCTACTCATAACTGCATAATCTTCACTGTTTCTATCTTTCCCATGAGGTCTTTCTCTGCTCATCAGTAGCTCAACATCTCTCTTCCAAACACATGTAAAGGCACACACACACACACACACACACACACACACACAGATACACGCACATACACATACTTATTTACACACATGTAAACACACAGTCATACGTGCATAGCAATCGGGAAATCAGGGAATTAATGCTTCTGTAGTAGTCCTTTAACAATGACTGGCTGACTCCCAGTGTATCTTCTACACTGTCGTTCAAGAGTTCCCTAGTAAATCTGTTTGTCCACACCAGTAATTTGATTGGTAATTCAACACTCTTTTCTGGTTTTCTTCCTTACCGTCTCTCACTTCTCCAAATAAATGTCTTACAATAGAATTGTCTCAGAGACACTTTTAGGAGAGTCTAATCTAAAACAAAAGCTATGGCCATATTTAGTTTTGCTTGATAGCACCAGTTTTTCAAAGTAATAGTGCCTGATTCCATAGCAGTTTTTCTTCTGTTCCTAGTTTATTACAACTTCTCTTGCCTATGGAAATGCTTTCCTTGAAACCCTGGGCACTTTCCAATTCCATGAAAATATATCACTTTAATTATTTTCCTAGTGTTATTAATGCCTCTTTTCTGAGATTCTGAGATACTCTTTCTGTCTGTTGAACGTCATGCTTTCTAAGGCTCATCACTGGCCCACTAATCTCATTCCATACAGTATCCTGGAAACAATTAATCTACCATCAGCACTTTATTTTTTTCTGATTTAAAAATAATAGTGATTACAGAAAAATGAGATGTGATACAAGTCTAATGAACAAATCTTATCACTTATATTGTTTTAGTATAACTTTTCCGATCTTTATGTCTCCTTTAGGTGTTTTGAATTGGGCAGAGGGAGAAGTTGAGCTTCAGTGCAGTCTTAAAGAAGACTTTAGCAGACCTTACTTTGACTTCTTGGTGAGAAAAGGAGAGTGGTAATTTATACTCCCATTTATTTAGTCATTGGAAATGGGTCAACCATGGGGCATGATCTTAAATGAGACAACTTTCAGCAGAGGCAGTTTTTATAAAGGGCTGAGAGCTGGGGCTCCTTCATTCCCAAAGGAAGATCTGAGTAGTATATTGCAATATCAACTATATGGTCAATTCTTAGAAACCATAAAGATTTAGATTTTCAAAGTGAGAAGTTAAACATTTTGAAGACAAAGATTTCTAATAGTTAAGAATCTACTATTGATTTTAGAAATGGAAGTTCCACATGCTACAATAAAAATTGAATCATAGTTTAATGATAAAATTGTATTTATAGGTATTTTATGATACTTCATATTTTCAAGTCATTTATTAAATAATTTAATAGTTTTACTTGTAGATGGAACTCAGAAACTCACACAGCTGTTGTCAGTGAGAGAACATCTACTCATCCTGGATTAAATGATCAGGTCCTTTCATGAAACCTATTTTTTAACTTCCCAATAGTTCCAGACAGGTTTATGGCATATTATATTCTTTTCCTTGTAAAAATTTTAGAAATTGCTATGGAAGATGGTAGGAATATATATAGAGTACGCTATTTTTTTTAACCATGTTCAAATGTTGCACGAAACAATTTGAAAACCTCATTGCCTAATAAAGTTACTATGATGTGTCTGCTTTTATTTATTTATTTTCTCCTAGAGTGAAAAAAATAAAGAAAAGAAGGTGAATTTGAGAATGTAATTAGTCTTGACATAGCCCTGAGCCATAGCCCTTGCTCAATGTGCATGCAACTGAAGGATGTATAAATAAAGCTGGTATATTTATACCAGTAATTGTGCTATAAAAATAAGGTTTCACATAAATTTATCAAGACTGTTGTACGTGTAAGCTATAGTCTTGGCTGTATTCCAACTAAATTACAATAGAAATATTTGGTTTGGTCGCTAATTAAGTGATATGGAAAGGCTAAATTCATTTTGGGCTAGCAAAAGCGATAGTCCCCTAGCCCCATCCAAGATATTATAAAGATGGCGTTCAAGGCAGCAATAATTTACATGCCTATTTTCTCTTTGTGCTCATTCCACAAATCAAGGAGACTCGCACTGAGGCATGCAAAAAGCTCCCTCTAACAGATGTAGACCAGTGCATTAATAAATCATAATCATTATTAGAATTCTTAAACCAATGTTTGCAATCAGGCATGCTCTTTGTTATTAGTTCTAGAGTTAGAAATATTGCATATAGAGAACATTAATTAATGAACTCATTATAGTTGACTAGTTGCCAAAGATTACTAGCACACAATCATGGTTTAGAGAACAGGCAAAAAATTGACTTGCAAAATGTTGGTGGTGATGTTTTGCTGCTCACAAATTTGTGCAGAGCTTGCCCATGCACACCACCTGCATGCAGAACAAGGGGAGCTTTAATTGTTTTTGTGTTTGTGCATATGATTCTTACCCCACCCAAACCTTCTTCAACTGTGTCTCTGAATTCTTATGCTTATATTTGCAGACTGTGCACAGCAAGCCACTTAGGTGTAAACTGGGATTTGAGAAACCATATGAAATTGCATCATTGTAAGAGTTTTGCAGTTTGTAACAGATTCTGATAGGCAGACTTATCCAGTGTCAGAAAATTAGTGATAGCCATAATTATTACATTCATGGCATCACCAAGCTCTACAATCATAAATGTATGCTTTCTGTATGAAATTTTAGGAAGACTATACCCAGATGGCAATCACTTCGTATCTAGTCTTACTTTAGTTGCATGGGTGGGGTATATGTTTTAAAATTTTGTGTCAATATCATAATAAGGAAAACTGACATAGAAAACAAATAAGCTGGGTGTGGTGGTGTAGGCCTGTAATCCCAGTACTTGGGAGGTTGAGACAAGAAGATCGAAGGTCTGAGGTCAATCTCAGAAAACTACTGAAACTCTCAGCAACCTAGAGAGACCCTATTTCCAAATTAAAAAAGTAAAATAAAATATGGTTGGTGGTGTAGCTCGGAGGTAGAATGCTCCTGAGTTCCATCCTCAGTACCACAAAAGGGAAGGGAAAGAGGGAAGAAGGGAGGGAAGGAAGGAGGGAATGAAGGAGGGAGGCAGGGTTATGTGCAAGCTATCTGTCTCCATCCATCCTACAAATATTGCAATTATATTCTAAAATTTATTTATCTTAGAATATTGGTTTTAAAACATCCTGATATCTTTAAATATTTATGATAAGCACTCAAAATATTCAAGAGTTGTTTCAATGCAGTTGTCCTTGGAATAAAAGTATCTTCAAAGGTTCTTAACAATATGTTGTTATTCAGCCTTTTGGTGCCTCCCTATATTTGTGGAGTGAATGCTTAATTAGAACAATGGTAAAGTAGGCATTGTTTACTCAATATATCTTATTAGCTTTATTGAAAAACTGTATATTCAGCTGTTATGAGAAACAAAAAAGTGCCTACAGCACAGCCACTTACTGGAGTTTGTCTTTCATGGACTTTCTTCTAACAGAATTCAAGTATCTATAGCAAAAGACCATTTCTGCAATAATTTGGTCTTAAGAATAAGTTGCATTCATTTTCAGACTGTTTAAGGAAGTGATAAAGAAATGGTACTTTATGGTTTTAGATGAATTTCTTTGTCATGGCAGGCTCAATTTTGGCAGTTCTTTGAGTAATACATCCTGGCTGCTTTAGATCATCCCTTTCATATTACAAGCATTCCCTTTTCCTGAGAACAGATAGAATCATGAGAACATTAGTGCACAATGAAGTGTAACTTCTTTTATTTCAAGCCAGCAGATGCTCAATACAGAAACGATCTCAGTCTTTGTAAATATAGACACAGGTGCTATGACTGAGTGCAATCTTGCCCTGGCTGTGGGCAGAACAGCACATGCTGTTCAGAGCCCTGAGATGGAATTAGTGAAAATGTTTGAAACCCAAAGAGATTTCTTTTTCCATGGGTGTAGGTCTTAAAACTTATTCTGTACTCCTGTCTAAAAATTTTTGCTAAATCTAGAGTCACTGTCCATCTCTCTATGATAGGTCACCTTGCCCCTGCTCTGTAATCTTTGTCTAATTCTTACTCTTTTCATTGTGTAGCAAAAGGCACTCAGTCTTCAAATAAAAGTAGGTAAAGTATTGAGGTGGCCTAGCATTGCTACCAAATTCTATCTTCCTCCTTTAAATCTCACCATCTTAAAATAAATCAGGGGCAGGAGGGATTGTGAGTAGCTGGAGCATATCCAAGGAGAGAATTTTATTGAATTCTGCAAAAAGGAGCAAGACATGTGAAAAAAAAGTGTAATTCCCCCAAATAAGGCTCAGAGTCTAGTAATAGGTACTTATTATAATTAGAGCTCTTACTGTTTCACCTCTGTAATGAAAAAGAGGTGATGAAAGTCTAAATTTTATTGTTGAGATCAATTCAAAGAACACAACTCCAATGATGAGCATTGGATTAATCATCTAATGGAAGTACCTTGATTCCAATGATAAATGCTAGGCTTTGATAGATAACAGAAAAGTCTGTGGGTATTATTAGTGATGCAGAGAATCTAGTTCCAACTTGAGCTAAGAAAGTTTTGTTACCAGTCTTCTCTACTGATTCATTGCTCATCCATTCACTCAAGAACATTTACTGGGCACTCACCGTGCATCAAGAATTATTCTAGACACCGGGGAAAATAATAGTGAACAGCACATTCTTTACTCTTAATGGGTTTCTAATTTTGGAGAGGAGAATAAACCTGTGTACAAATAAATGATTACACATTTTGATACTGGTAAATGCGATGAAGAACGTCAAATGGATTGTAGTTGAGAGTATAGTGGAAATGAGGCAGGCAGCACAGGGTTATGTGATTAGGGACATTCTTTCTGGGGAAGTGATGGGGGTAGACGTAAGATTGCAAAAAACAACAACAACAACAAAAGATTAAGAGATGGGAAAGAGTGTTCTAATCAGATAAAACAACAAAGGGCTTGAGATAGGAACAAGCTCAGTGTGTTTGGATGTTAGAAAAATGGCCAGAGTGGCTAGATAATTGTCAGTAAGGGAAGGAGTTTGAATAAAATGCAAAGAAACAAGCAGAGACCAAAGCATGTAAGATTTTGATTACATGGCAAAGAATGTGCAGTTTATTCAAGTGGTAATTTAAATTCATTGAACAATCTCATTATTTAAAAACACCGTACTAGTTTTGGGATAGACAATACAATGTAGAAGAAGCAAGATTAAACCAGGAAGACCATTAATTATACTATTTTTGAATAGAGGAGAGAAATCACCATGGTTTGGACTAACATGATAGCAGTAGAGATGAAAAGCAGGCATACTCAAGACATATTTTAATTAAAGTCCATGGGAAACCCTGGGTTGAGGTTAAAAAAAGGAGCAATCTCAATATAATTTACATGTTTTAGGTCTGTACAAAAATTTGAAATGGAAAGCAACATTATAGAGGAAACCCTGAGGGAGTCATGCAAAGAACTTGCTAATATGAGAGTATAATACACCAATAAAAGTATTAAAAACTTGCTAAAAACATCTCACAGTTGATAATGTTAGAGTTGGCATTACCAGAACCTTCCAGAACCTAGTCTAGTTCATTTCTTTCATTTCACGTAGCTCCACAGTAGCTGTTTCTTCTCTGATTTCATTCTTTTTATTTTCCTCTAGGTAGAAAGAAAAAAATAAATCATTCATGTAGTTGAGAAACATTGTATGTTCTCATTAATTCATTTCTTCATTTCTCTCTCTTCCTTACTTCATTCATATTTTCTTTAATTTCCCCTGCCAATGTGAATTATCTTATAGAACCCAACTTACTTACTTCAGTTTTATAACAAAAGACAGATTTGTTTATTACATTGATATTGCACATGGGCTTTAGGAGAATGAGTCTCATGTGAATAGACTGTTACATGCAGTTCTTTGTTCCAAAAAAGATGTGACCACATCCTCAATCCCAAGTCATTTGCTTTTGATGCATTTCTGGAAATGCTTTTCACCCTTTTTCTGTCTGACTCTGTCACATTTGCAAATTAGTAGCATTCTACATATAATCAAAAGGAAGAGAAGTTACATTGCAACATTTCCTATGTCTTCTTTTATCTCAAGTGTGAGGAAATCTTATATGAAGGCATACTCCTAAATTCTTCAACATACTAATGGCTGGAATATGCTCTTAGGAGAGACTTTATCAATCCATGAAATGTGCACCCTGGTTTAAAACTAAGGCAATGATTTAACATGCATTTATGTTTAAGATATAGAATGTTTATGTATGTAAATAATAGGTTTGAAATCTATTTAGCACTCTTTGGTCTATGTGTACTATAGATTGTGTCTTTGTAATATAGTATTTAATACATATTTTGAGTCTTCATTTTAGCATATATGTGTCTGAAACAACAAGTTGATAGACTTTGAAAATTTATGAGATCTTAAAATACTTCCAACCAGTCTACCAAGTCCTGGGCACTATTCTAAGAGTTGGTGTTGTAACTGTGATAGGAAAATGGCTGGTCCTCATGCAGCTTGTATTGTGTGGAAGGGTGAACAGCAGATGCATAAAAAAGATTCTGAGAGAAGGGATTTATTGGTAAAATATCGTAGAAGAAAAAAGGGTGCCAGAAAAAGAGCTGCTTTAATTGAAGAGCAGGAAAGATTGGCCAGACACTTTCAGATGAGAGACTTGGACGATGAGATGAAGTAACCGACCAGGATTCTGAGAAGCACATCCTAAGAAGAACACTTTGGCAAGACTGAAAGCAACACAAATGAGGTTTGGCTTTGGTTTTCTTTCTGGTTCCTTTACTTGCTTTCCAGCACTTGTAGTATCCTCATCCCTTATCACTCATTACTAGCAATTCTGAGTCCACTTCTGACTCAAACATGAAGGTGACTTCCCATTTTCGCCACTCCTCACCCATCCTACAACTGCCCGCCACCTGCACAGGGTGTTCTATCTCCAGTTAGGAGAAAGCACTTACGGAATTGATTTACACACAGTTCTACAGGAATGAAAGCCAACTAAATGTTTAACTCTCCACTGTATTTTAGAAAAGAGTCTGTTAACCTTCAGGAAAGAATACCTACTGGTAGAATCTGAGAATCTATTTTGGAGAAGCAACGGTGAAAAGAGAAAGGAGGGAGGGCCACGTATACTTGTATGGTTTATATTATACTGTGGAGGCAAATGAGTTCTCTGTTATATCTGACTACATTGATCCCTGTTTTCCCAAAGGATCTTTCTTAACACCCTTCCAGATATCATGTAGCATGCATCGATTATGGGAATAAATGTAACATGGTCAATAATGTAGAAACATAGGATGATATAATCTAAAACAGACATGATGCAAATTATTTCTGCCTGCTTATTGGGTATATTTTATACGTACACTTATTATATTTTTGTTTTTATATACTGTAAGTAAAGAAGCTCCTTATCTTAAAAATAACAACTTTATAATATATATTTATTTTATTTTGGTACATTTAATGCATTGCAATTGTACATCATAGTGCGGTTCAATGTGATATAAGCACACATGCACACAGCACTCAGTGTATTTGCTTCCTCGCCACACCCAGCTCTCCCCTCGCCCCTCCCTGTACATGTTAATGAAATTGATAGTAATACCTTCATATATTGCCATAATATTATCTAACAGTTTCCTTCCTCAATCCTCCCTTTTTCCTTTTGTACTTCCTAGTCCCTTTCCACTATTCTGCTGGTCTTTCTCTACATTTATCCAAAGTCTCTTATATGTCCTGTTTTCTCTCTAGCGTCCCCATATGAGAAAAAATATATAACTCTTGACTTCCTGAGACTGGCTGAGACTTAGTCTATTCTCTAGTTCCATCCATTTTCCTGCAAATGACATACTTTTATTCTTCTTTATGGCATAGTATAATTCCATTGTGTGCACATACCACATTTTCTTTAGCCATTCATCTGTTGACAGACACCTGAATTAGTTCATTAATTTGGCTATCATGCTCTGTCTGCTATAAACATGGGTATACATGTATATCTATAGTATTCTAACTTTAATTTTTTGGAACAATACTGAGGAGTGGTATTGCTTATAAATTCTTAGTGGAATTGTAAATTAATACAGCCACTATGAAGATCAGTATGGAGGTTCCTCAAAAAACTAGGCATGGAAATACCACATGACCCAACTATCCCACCCCTTGGTATACTTTTCCAGAATAACGTATATTTAAATGTGGTAGAATCTCTGTTTCAAAAAGTATCCCCTTTTATGTGACTAATGGTGGGCATCGGATACCATACAATCACTTGCATCTCAGTTAATTCATTGCTCATCTATTGGATATTTGCTTTATTTATGAATAGTTTTAGGTTATTTATTTAAATGAATCTCACTAATAAGACCATGTACATTAACTGTAAGAGCAGGGAGGATATTGAAGGAGTTTATTGGTAAAGTGTAAAATTACATGGTAGAGAAAATAGAAATTTTAAAAATTGATATGGCACACAGGCACAAGCACACAGAATAAAGTGTTTGTTGGGAGCTTTGTGTTTGATCTAGGATTGAGTGTGTCCATGATCAGTTTTATAAGAAGCTTCCCAGTATTCAGCCCACATGACTGACACCCTCCTCCTCTTTGTATGTTGGTGATTTTTCCATGATGTCTGTTGAGGGAAAAGAACACAAAGTGTAAACCGCTAGAAGTGATACAAAGGTAATTATTTAGGAAAGAAATTAGAATAAAATCAATCCAAAATTTTGACGCTTCTATTTTTTTATTAATAGATTGGAAAAATTTTGTTTTAGGTTCAAAGCTCATCATTGATTATATAATACTCATTTTAGGGTTGTTACATTTCTTTCTTGTATGACCTATACGATTACAGAACACTATTACAGAAAACTTAAGCTACATTTTGAGGGACCAATATTAAATAATTTTAAGCTGATCATGTTCATTGATAAGTTTGTTGGTGATGTTCTCGTTATGATATACTGTGAGTTTTGTGTTATATTCATTTGTGCTAGGGCTATTTTTCAAATTAGTGATAAATCTAACTTTTTTCCTATAAATTTATGTGGTATATTCTTCATTAAGTGGATTATTAAACAGTTCATGAGCCTTATTTATTCATTTAATTAATCTTAGGAATTCTTTAAAATATGACAATAATGTACACACAAAAGCAAATACACCTAGAGTAGTTACTGCATAGTCTTGAGAGATCCAGTTACACAATCAAATAATTCTGATGCTACATATAGTAACTTTTTGATGAATATGTGGAAGTTTTGTTATTGGCATTTTTTTTACAATTTTTCATTTTATTGATAACAATGTTGTATTCCCTTTTTCCTGAACCACCAAGTTTACTTCATAATAAAAACTGTCAAAATTTTTAGTTAGGATCTCACATGTTCAGATGCATAAAACTTTTGGCTACACACATGCAAATGTTACTTAGCTTTTGTAGTATTTATGTAGCCCTGAGCCAAATAAACACAAAATTTTGACTACATTTCATGTGATTCTAATAAAAAGTAAGAGGTGAAATGTGGTTTTAATTCTATGTTGTATACATTGCTGAGCGTGTTTTTCAAAAGTTTGAAGTCTTATTTTGATTATTGAAGAAAACTGAATCCATCACTTACACTTTCATATGTCTAAATACTGGAATACTATTTCACAAACAACCTTCCAGTCAGTACATTCCAGGACTTGCTCTTTTTCACTGTGTATGTGTTCTAAAGCTTGGTGTCACAAAAAGCCATCATACTCCTCCTGTACCACCTCTGCCCTGCACTGTCATGCCACTGTGCCAGAGAAGGTTACACAGTGGATGGTGGGTGTCTGCCTGGAAGCCATTCCTACACCGAGATACCTAGCAGCAATACAATTAAATGTAGGTAACCCTATTTCTCATAGAAATAGCACCCCACAAAACTGAAACTACATATTCATTTAAATTTTCCCAGTTTATTCTGCAAAAGATTCATGAATACTCCAAAACCAACTGACAAAAGAAAGTAAGACATGAGAGGGGTGTCAGAGTGAGAAAGATTCCAATCTTAACCTGCTGTGATTTAAATATCTTACTTTTGCTGTTTGCATAAAAGAAGTATATGATCATGTAACTATGTGGCCCCTCCTGGGCCAAGGACTCTGAAGGTGATGTTGCATTAGTTCCATGAGAATTTACCTTGGCTTGCCTTTCTAAGTCATCATACAGTGAACAAACAACCAGAATTA
Organism: Graphiurus murinus; assembly: GCA_004027655.1. Lineage (NCBI taxonomy): Eukaryota > Metazoa > Chordata > Mammalia > Rodentia > Gliridae > Graphiurus > Graphiurus murinus. The sequence goes on along the minus strand of PVLC010000031.1, from coordinate 131,674 downwards.
TCAGGCACTGAGCATACACTGCCTGGCTGCTGCCTTGGGAAAGGTCATGACCATCTTAGCACAGTTTGGCCACAGGCTCCAGAATAGGACACCCACTCAATCCAAATTTGCCCTTTGAGTTTCATTCACTGCTGGTAATACAGCCACCTTGGGTCCTCAGTTTGGAGTCACCCACAAGACTACTAAGGCTGAATGCACACAGTTTTCTACTTTCCTTCCAGACCAATTCTCAAAGTCTATAAGGGTAGTGGCCTCTAAGGAGTCTTCTATACATTCAAAAATATCATTATACAGGATATTACCTCATTGAACACATTTTCAGAGTATTTTTAATGGGTCTATTTTTGAAAAAAAAAAAAAGGTCTGGTTCAGATTTTTCAGTAATTAAAAAATATGCCAGATTTTAAATTGCATTTAGACTTTTCTTATAAACTTAAACTCATGGAAAGATACCATTAGCAAAATAAAGAGACAAACTTCAGGATGGAAGAAAATACTTCTAATGTAAATGTCTGATAAAACACCTGTATCCAAGATACATAAAGAAAATTAAAACTCAGTAATAACAATTATGCAAATGACACTAATTTGAAAACAAAACAGAAAACCATTTGAACAAACATTTAACAAAAGTAGATACAAATGGCCAATATAAAAGGCTAAATCAGGACATAAAGAGACACGACTTCAATAGTCACCCGGATAATATTCATTAAAATCACAATGAGAATGACTAAAATTAAAATGGCTAAGTATACCAAACATTGGCAAGAGGATGGAGGGAGCAGCTGGAACTCTCATGCTGTTAGTGAGAATATACAGTGGCATAAGAACTTCAATTAAAAAAAAAATCCACACTTCCGTATACAAATCAACCTGCCTATCTTATGACTCAATTATTTTAGTCCTAGGTATTTACCCTAGAGCCACCCCAAAATCATTTCCTATGAATATTCAAAATCTCCACTGAAAATAACCAAACTTCGTAAACAACCCAAATGTCCACCAATGGAAGAATGGATAAACAAGTGGTCCTAACAGATTGACATAATTCATGAGTTAGAATTCAGCAATAAACAAAAATAAACTGATTCCTGCAACCATATACAAGAATCTATAGTTTGTTGAGAAAAAGAAGGCAGACAGAAAAGAGTACACATTCTAAGATTCTATCGAAGTGAAGTTTATGAACAAGGCAAAAAAATCAATTATGATAAATACCAGAATGGTAGTTGTCATGAACATGGCAGATGTTGGGGCAGCTAGAAAATAGCATGAGGGAACTTTCTGGTTTGGCAGGAATGTACTATATTTTTATTTGGGTGGTAGAGAAAAGGATGCCTAAATTTGTCCATCAAACTATGCACTTAAGCTCTGTGCTTCTTGTTATATCCATGTTACTCTTCAATAAGGAAAAATGCATTTGGAGTTGGTCGGTCTAAGCAGTTCTGAGCCCTCTTGAACTTACCAAAGATGCATTGATGTTTTTGAGATTCCAGCCTGCTTGTCAAAATGAAAGCCTCAGTATATAATTTCAGAGGTGCAAAAATGATAAACAGAAGTCTTTTTATTTTACAAACTTAAATTTATGGCTACAGAGAATTTGCTATGTATGTTATGGTATCTAGAAAGGCACTGATCAATAATATTTTAGGTCTCTTCTATCAGCTTTTCTCATCTCCACAGGGATGAGGAGAAGACGTAAACAAAAATACTAGGACACAACACTATAAATTAGGAGCTTGTCCTTTACACAAAAGAGATCATGGCAAATAGTAAAAAAGACAAAATGGCAGAGATGGATTTATACCTTTAAAAGTGTCATTGAAAAACTGAAATACTCTCAAGTCTTACAAAACTGTGCTGCTTCAGTGGACAGAATTACTCATGTTCAAAAAATTTCCTAACATAAGAGGTTTTGGTCATTATTATGGAGAATATATTAATGGAAATTTTTCTAAGTTGTCAATAATATCCCTATTCATTAAGGGATTTTGGACCATTTAAACTCGGATTGGAAATTGCAGTTTAAAACTGCAAGTAAAACCTTGTGAACACAGAATCTCACAAAGTCCATATTTTAAAAATCTGGTGTGGATAGAAAAATATCACTGAAATCAGAGATTCAATCCTTGGCTTAACTATTGTTAAGCCAAGAAATAATAGGAGACTGTTACCAGAGGTGCTTAGGGAAGCAATCCTGAACTCTATCAGAGCTTATTACAGCAATAAAGTAAAGGTTGGCATGCATTTCAATACTTGTTTCTATGGAATTTCAGATAAGTTTAATTTATGTTATAAACATAAGTTGTCTAAGTCATATTTCTCTGTTACTGTTGACCAAGAAGCACAATGATCTTGCTTTGTTTGAAGAGTACTTTTTGTTTGTCTCTTTGTTTTGGTAATGAGGATTGAACTCAGGGACATTCTACCCCCAGCCCTTTTTTAATTTTTTTGTTTGAAAACAGAGTCTTGCTAGGTTGCTAAAAGTCTTGTTATGTTGTTGAGGCTGTCCTCAAATCTATGATCTTCTTGTCTCAGCCTTCCAGGTACTGGGATTACAGACATGGACCACCAAGCACAGATATAATATAAGAAGTACTATGTAATTTAAAAACTTAAGGCTAAATTTGTAAACTTCTTTTTTCTCTCACTGCTAGGGATTGAACCCAGGGTATGCACTCTACTCTGAGCTACACCCTCAGCTCTGGCTTTTAATGTTAAGAAATCTCTTAAAATGCTTAAAATGCTAATCTCTTAAAATTTGAAATTTGCATTTCCAAAATGAATAGTAATGTTGAACATTTTTCCTATACATTTTGGGCATTCATGTCTTCTTTTGAGAATCTTTATTTAGTTCTATTGCCCATTCATTACTTGGGTTATCTGTTTATTTTTCTACTATTGAGTTTTTTGAGTTCCTTATATATTAAGAATAATAATCCTTTGTCAAATATATAATTTTTAAATATTTTCTCTACTTCCAGATGTTGTTTCTTCACTCCAATGATTGTGTCCTTGGCTGTTCAGAAACTTTTTTATTTGATGTGATCCCATTTGTCTATTTTTGCTTTTGTTTCCTGTACTTTGGGGGCCTTGCCCATTGAAATGTCATGAAGCATTTCCCCTATGTTTTCTTTTAGTAGTTGCATCTAGTGTGGTCTTACATTTAAGCCTTTACTTCATTTAGAGTTGATTTTTGTAACTAGTGAGAGAGGTCTAGTTTCATTCTGCAGGTAGATAGACTTTTTTTTTTTTTTTTTTTTTTGCAGTACTGGGATTGAACTCAGGGGCATTTCACCTTCGAGCTATACCCCCAGCCCTATTTTTTATTCTTTATTTTGAAACCAGGTCTCCCTAAGTTGAAGAGTGCCTCACTAGGTAGCTGAGGCTGGCCGCGAACCCGTATCCTCCGGTCTCAGCCTCCCAAATGCTGGGATTACAAGCGTGTGCCACCACGCCTGGCTATGGATACACAATTTTAACAGCACCATTTATTGAAAAGGTTGTTCTTAGCTGGACATATAGGTACATAATTGTAACTTAAGTACTTGGGAGGCTGAGACAAGAGGATTGCAGGCTCTAGGAGAGCCTCAGCAGTGTAGGGAGACTCTCAGTAACCTAGCAAAACCCAGATTCAAAACAACAACAACAAAAAAAGTACTGAGGTTATAGCCTAGAGGTAGAAAGAAAGAAAGATTATCTTTTCTCCAATGCATGTTCCTATCACCTTTGTCAAAAATCAGTTGTCTATAGATGTGTGTGGTTACTTCTGAGCACTCAGTTGTTCTCCATTTTTCCGTGTGTCTGTTTTGATAACAATACTATGCTGTTTTGAATACTATACCTTTGTAGTGAATTTTGAAATAGGGTAATATGATAATGTCAGCTTTGTTTATTTTGTTAAAGGTTATTTGGCCACTAGGCAAATGTTATAGATATCAATGATGTAGTATATATTTCAAAAAGCGAGTAGAAAGGATTCTGAATGTTTTTACCATGACAATCGACAGACTTTTGAGATCAATATGTTTAATGTCATTTCAACATTAAACAATGCAGACATATATGAAAACATCCCTTGGCACTCTATTAGTATGTATAGCTTTATGTTTGAATGTGTCTGCTAAAATTTCTTTTAAAAAGTTGGTGAAGCCTGGACACAGTGATGCATATCTGTAATTCCAGTACTTGGGAGGCTAAGAAAGGAGGATTACAAGTTTGAGGCCAGCCTCAGCAAGTTACAAAACTTTGTTTCAAAATAAAAAGGGCTCAGGGTGCAGTTCAGGGGTAGAACCCCTCTGGATTCAGTCTCCAGTACTATAAAAATGTTTATTAAAAAAAGCTTATGAAGAAAATCATTCACTCATTAAATTAATCTGTGCAATTCATAAAAAGTTGCTTTTACTGACCAAAAATTTGATAGTAGTTAATTTACACATGTAGGTAGAGACAAACAAAAGTATTTTGAAAATCGGTAACATGGCTACAGGTCCTTTCCACTTCTAGAAATATAGCTTACAAGTTAAAACGCAGGAGCTCAGACATAGAATCTCCCATTTGCTTTGATGCACTTAATCAATTCATTTAGTCATTCAGTCACATAAGCAAAAGGTAAAAAACTTCACTGCCTCTCTAACCAGATCAGCCTCCATGCATCCATGCCATCCCTGACACCTCAAAAGTGATGCTTAACTCTAAGAAAGTGTTTATACTTCAGGTTGCAAACAGGAAAACACAGAAGAGAGAAGTGAAGAGAACATGTTGCCAAAGCCAGAGTCCTTCTATTTTATCCACCAACCAAGCTATTCCTCCTATAGAGCAGAAATGAGTCCTTGAGAAGAGCAGAAGTAAGAATTCCATACTTCCTATATGGTACAGTTCCAGTTGCATAGAACCAAAGTAGAGTAACAAAGAAAGAAAGTTAATACTTTACTGTACATTTATTTACCTAAGTTTTGTTTCAGAAAAATCTCTTCCAACTAAAAAATAGACTTCTATGAAAAATAGATTTACTTTAAAAGTGACCAGAGAGGGAGAGGTTATATTTATATTCTCTAAAACAGAGATTCATGAATATTTTATTCCTATTTACTTTGAAAATTAGTTTTCATCTCAGCTTACTGAGTGTGCATTTCCTCAGTACAAAGTGGGCTGCAAACTAGATAGTCAAAGATCATGCTTTAATGTAAATTTTAAAATGTTATTTAATAAAAAATATATATGATTATAATTTTATGATTTAATGTGAAATATAATTGAAAATGTAGTATAATATAATTTGATATATAAAATATGAATAATTTAATACATAAATGAGATATCATTTCATATTTAAAATATGATATAATTTAACCTGTAAAATATATGATTTAATATAAAATATTTACAGAGCATTTACTATGAGACTTTTTTCAAAAGAAAAATACTGAAATTCAGGAGATTTCAATGATTCAAGATTGTGTATCATATCTCCTGTATTCTTTCAAATTCTCAAATATCAGATTGGTTTAAACTGTGGGATTCTAGGAAAGGATCATTCACATTTCAACCAGGAGAAAAGACCCAATGGTATTGGTCATTGAAGGTGCTTCACCTTCACCTATGATGGATTGAAATGACGTTCCAGTGAAAGTTGAAGAGCTAGGTTACATAGTAATTCAGGAATGTAAATACTGTGAGGGCGGCAATGATTACAAGAATTGTGGAAAACATTGATTGTATTCCAAAGCAGTTGTTTTGGAAATCTTCAAGAAATACAAACTATGAAAGCCAGAAGATATCCATGGCCACATGTAATGATATCCTAAAACATGAGGGCAGCTGAGCCTGGTGGTGCTCACCTGTAATCCCAGTACTTGGGAGGCTGAGGCAGGAGGATTGCAGGTTCCCACCCCCTCAGCAATTTAGCATGGCCTTTACCAACTTAGCAAGTCTCTCTTTCAAATTAAAAAATAATAATAATAATAAAATCAAATAGGGCTGAGAGTGTAGTTCAGAGGTAGAATGCCTGGTTTCAATCCCCAATACCACAAAACAAACAAATAAACAAAACAACAACAAAAAAAACCCATGAAGGCAGATGAGGCTGAAATTCCTATCCAAGATTCAATTATGAAGGTGGCAGAGTTGCAGAGAGACTAAATGTTTACCATTAATAAGTATCTTATGTTAAAGTTAGGGCTCTTATAAGAGGACATGTTAACTGTGATCTGAATTGCAGACATTTGAGTGGCAAGCCCCAAGAATCTTGAACCCCCAGGTTGCCCTAAATACAGAGGGCTTGCAGAAGACTGCACCCAAAATAGGTTTCAGAAGATGCTTGTTCCCCTCTGCCTCTGCTCAAGGCCTTGGACCAATGATTAAGGGTAAGGTTCAACATAACCTGAACAGGAAAATATAGTACCTGCTTAGAGGGGAAATAGTTTACTCAGCCAAGTATCTGATGAAGGAAACAGAGGGACAAGTATGGGAGTGACTTGTGAGATTGAAGAAGGGAGAGTATTAAATAGGAGTATTCACCCATGACTTGGGGCTTAATGTCACTGCAAACACACCTGGAATGTGTCCTAATGCACTGCTGGGCTGGTGTCTCATCCTGCAGATGATCTTCAGACACCGTGACAGCCTGGACAGAGTATGAAGAGAGTTTGAAAGACATAGTTAAATAGGACTATTGTAATAATTTATCTGAGAGCACAGAAGCTGACACTTGATTAAATTCCATATGAGAGCCTTAAGAGCATCTCCTTTCATCAAGGCAATAAGGAAGACCTCGGTGGGGATACCCACCTTCAGGATGGAAGACCTTCACAGTCTTCCACAGATCCAGGATGGATAAGATCTTAACAGGTGGGGAGGAGAGGCAGACAGTCTGGTGGTTTCTCTCTTGCCTCGAGGCACCACAGAACAAGCTGTATTTACAATTCCAACTTGGTTGTCATGAGCCAGACAGTTGATTCGTTCTTAAATTAGAGAGTAAATTGGGGCCAAATTAGGAGGTGACAGTACTGGTTGGGATTGCTTTTTTCCCGAACTGAAAGAAAGCTATCAAAGATTTAGGGACATGGAATAACATTAGCAGAATGTTTGTGAAGATCCACTTGGCAGTGAGAGGTACTGGATGGGTTGGTCTTAGAAATAGGAAGATTATGAAGTTGATTTTTAGAATAGTCCAGGCTAGAGGCATCCAGATCCTGAAAAAGAATTGAAAGTGTGAAATCTTTAAAAAAAATCGTGCATTGATTTCAAATAAGCCACTTTGCAGTGAATTATAACTATGTTTAAGACACCATATAGGCTACTGAGGCATTACAAGTTCTGCTCCCAATTTTACTCAAATAAATATATTTATATCTGGAGGTGATGGTATATATTGAGAGGTAATTATTTTCAATATATATTTATGAGTTTTCATTTTCCATTATCAAAACCAGCACTAAAATGATGTTTCAAGGTAAATCCTCAATTCCCCCTCATTTGTTTTCCAACCTTGGAATAGATCCAATGATATAGTTCAGTACTAAGGTCTGGAATCTTAGAATACACTTAGAAACTGGAAATTCATGAAGTGTTTGTATGTCTTTGCTTATGGTAGTGCATCAAGCAATTCTAAAAGTCACCTTTTGGAGAAAGCCTATTAGTTATAATATAAGGAAACAACAAATAAGCAGGCAAATGTTAGCCCTGGATTTCTGGAGATTATAAATTGGTCTAATCTTTTACTTTAATTAATGTCAGAAGCAAACTACAAATGTCTCATGGTTGCAAGTGAATAGGCCAGTTGATAAAGGGCAAGATAAGACAACAAAGTTTTACAGAAATGGATTATCGAGTGTTTATCCATGACTTAAAACAATAAAGATAATTTATTTGGTCTCAGATTTTTTTCAGTGATTCATTTTGCTATAATGTGCAATCTGTCTTAATTGGCATTGGTTCCTTTTAAACCAAGAAAGGCTTGCAAGTTTAGCCCTTGCCTGGTTCCTGACAGCCCAGTTCTCAAATTCTCTCCCAGTCAAGAGCTAATGAATAAGGGCAAATCAAAGAGGCAGGCTGTGAAAGCAGTATGGTGTGTGCTGAACTCTGATTTATTGTTGGGAGTGTGGAAATTGAAAACATTTGGAAAGTTCTTTTGGGAATAGCCACCAATAAGAACCGTGGGTGTGGATTCTCTTGTCCACTTTCTGAGGCAGAAACATCGCACACATGTTACTGCATTTTCCCTGCTGGGGAAACAGTTGCCCTGTATCACCCTTCAGGGGAGAGGGTGGAGAGCCTAAAGAAGCCTGTGCAGGAATTCCATCAGATTCTGCCTGTCTTTTTCTTTTAGGACTCAGTTAAGTATCCTTAGTGTTATACCACAGTAATAAATCTTAGCTGTAAGTACAAAAATATACTAAGTCCCAAGAGCCCTTTCCAACCAGTCTCAAAATGAGAGGGTGGTCTGGTCTTGGAGACACCCAACACAGTCTTATTCTTCTCATAGTTCTAAGGATTGTGGGCAAGAACATTCCCTCCTCGGCTTCTCTGGTTGAAGACCAGATTTTTTTTTTTCTATTAGGAAGAAAGATAGTTTTTAAAGAAAAAGAAGCCATGGTTCTTTTTTGTTGTTTTTGGTTTATTGGTACTGGGGATGGAACCCAGAAGCATGCTAACTTCAAGCTATACACCCAGCTCTTTTTAATTTTTATTTTATTTTATTTTTATTTTGAAGCAAGGTCTTGCTAAGTTGCTAAAGGGGTCTCAGTAAGTTGCCAAGAATGGCCTCAAGCCTGCAATCTTCTTGTCTCGGCCTCCCAAATACTGGGATTACAGGGGTACACCACAGCACCTGGCAAGAAGCTAGGTTTAACCAGAATTACATAATCATATCCTTCTACCTATTTGGGTTGTAAAATACTATTATTATTTGCCTACAAGTGTTTAATTGCTTCAATAATCTCCTTTGACAAGTACAGCTGGTGTCTTGAGTTCATTATAGGCTGTGAAGTTTCCTATCATTTGTTTTGAATGTGCTGCCGTTTTGATTCCTCCAATTGAATGAGTGCCCTCTTGTTGTTCTGTTATGAGAAAGGGTAAATAAAAATGCCAGCTGACCTTCCCCAAACCATCCATCATACTTTACTACCTGAGTCATAATTCTTTCTTATTTTTCAGTACTGCTGAATGGTATTCAATTCCCTGACCAGAAAACAAACCTACTTTTCTCTTCTTCCCTGAATAGCATGATTGGAGATGCCATAAGCTTTTCCTGGGTCACCCTTTGGGGGGCTCCAGAGTAAGCTTTTAGGACACAAGCAGGGCATAGTTGTCAGACAGCTAAGCATCCTGGTACCAAGCTACCCTATGAAGGTTAAAACAACTTCTATCTCCTCCTTTTCACAACCCTCATCGAGTTGTAATCAATTAATTTACCAAGCATGCCAAAAGCTGAGAATTTGTTCCAGAGCTCTCAGTAAACAACAACAAAAAACAAATCCTTCATCTCCAATCCATATTGCTGCTTCTGACGGCCCCAATCCTATTAGTAGAAGCTGGGAATATTTTCTAAACAAAGTACAGCTTTCTACCAGTAATTGTCACATATCTATGTACAGCAGAATTTCCTGTTAAAAATTTAAAATATATTTTCTCAAGCCATACTTCCCTGAGATTCTGCTTTTTGGGGTCAAGGAGGAAACCATAAATTTATATTTTTAACAGGTTCCCCTGATAATGCTTTATACAAAGATGTGCTAAAAATGTAAAAAATAATAATAATAATAATAAATCTTAACTGTGATTTGGATAATGTTGTAATGGACAGCACTTTGGTGTATTTCTCTCACTATTTCATGATTTTCTTTAATAAATGAGAAGGTGAGTCAATGAGCAAGCTGACTAGTTGTTGTTTTTAAACTCAAATTTTCCACTATATATACGCAACAGGAAGATCTAGGAGAAAAATGAACTGACCTCTTTGGGAATCCCCTTGTCTTACCTTTTTCCTCCGACTGTTGTGTGCTTTTGCATAGATTTTCATAATCTTCCAGCCTCTAAATAGAGCTGTTATACCCCCCACCCCCCACCCCCTGCCTAAGCCTCAGAAATGCACACAATTTGGTGAGGGTTGATGGTAAGGACTGGGACATCTGAGCCCTGAAAGGACTAAGAAATATAAAGAAGGGGCACAGAATCTGTTTCCCTGCATGTTTGGTTGCTTTTATGATTAAAAAGAACATGCAATGCACAAAACAGTTTAGTAATTATAATGATTAAAAACAGATCAGACTTAATCCATCCTGGGCCACAAATTATTTGATGAGTGTATTTTATAAATACATCCGCTAAATTAATTTGAGACCCTGGAGACATCAAACGTTCAGGAGATGGTGCTGGTGCTTTACATGGGAAGGATATCTACTTTTCTCTTTTCTAATTGGCCACCTAATGCATCAAGACAGCTGCCCAGGATACACCTCATTTAATTGTAATTGTTGCAGATAAGTCTATGGCTGTCTCTGAAATGGAGGGTCATCATTTAGAGTCTCATTTGTTCCCACTATCTCCTGGACACTCTTGGCAACCTTTGCTTAAGTTGGTTATTTTTCTCCTTATGTCCCAGTGGTGTACTATACTTGCACACTCTCTGTCTCTCTCCAACATCCTCTATTAATATATTTTCTTCTTTGCCCTTTGCCTGTCCTCTTGTCTTTGCAGATGATGACAGAATATGGGAAAGAACTGCCTTGATCATTTGGCCTAACTACAAACATAGATAAGACATCCCATGTATATTTCTTCTGCAGTCTCTCTTGGTGTTTTCAGTGTTAGGGAGCTTACTAATTCTTAAAGCTCCTAATTCTACTTTTGGGAAAGTCCAATTTTTTTTTCTCTATGTTGAGCAGAAATATGTCTCACTAAAACTTCCAAGCCTTGCTCTGGTTCTACTCTATAGGTAATAGAGGTTGGGAAGATAACTAATTATATAAATATTTGGATGTGGTAAAGATAAGATAAATAGGAGTTTAAGTTAGGAATGGTGGGGGCTTTGGTGGACTAAATTGAAATGTGATTTTCTCTCTTAAAGGAGCTACCAGCCTCAGTAATTATTGTTAAAAAACATGGCCCAGGGTCAGCAGATTTTCCAATTCTTCAAGAAAGATCAGGAAATTAGACTGATAAGTAAAGTCCCCAGGTTTTAATATTGACAATGAATTCATATTTGGAATACTATGTAGTCTAACATCACTGCCCAGATAAAATACAATAGGACCTGGATTTAATCACTGCCCTTTACCCTAAACTCTGTACCTTCGTTTACCTAAAAGCTTTCAAATATTTGGAAAAGCATCTCTTAGATTCTTCTTCTCCAGGCTAAATTTCCTTTGTTTCTTCAGGTTATCCATAAATGATCTAATTTCCAGAACCCGTCTTTTCATTGTAGCCCTTTGTAATCTTTCCTTTTGAGCAATGCTTCTTAAAATAAACAAAGACAGACTCAGTACTAATAGGGGATCTGGTAGCAACATTTTTAACAATGCATCAAAGTTGGATTTTTCTTTTGCTCTCCTAATCTTATATAAAAATTATGAGGACTGTGCAAGCCAAATGCAGAAACATAACTCTCCTATAGTCCATGAAGTTTAGAATGAATGACTAGAAGATTCCCAAGTTCAAAATTTTGAAAGTGCATTTGGTCATTTGGTGTATCCATACACCAAGGAGTATTAGAGATGTGATACAGCTCCGGAAGAACGTGTGTTCCATTCATTTGTACCTGTGCTCTTTCATGCAGCTGAAAAAATGGAGAGCTTACTTTGTGCTAGGCATCACTCTAGTAAGTCAGGAAATTCTACATTCTCTGGGTATGCATTTATACGTTTACACACAAAGGCACACACATATGCATACATGTAGAAGCACACATATGTCATTAATGTCATACTTCTGAACTCCATCCCTGCCCTTGGCTTGATCAACTTTGAACAATTCTCTTAAGAAAGACAGAAATATAACTCAACTGTCATTATGAAAACTATTAAACAGAAAGTTTCAAAGTATAATAATGCATCTACTTAAGATTGATCTGACTTCTCTAGCTATTTTTCAAGACCATCATCCTTTACCAAAATCCAAATCCCCATTGTTTCCCTGATACATGGGCCAAGTACCTACATTTTTGAAATAACAACTCTTCCTAGAATCTATCTTTCTCCTAATACCTGTGATCCCACGGAGTTCCAGGCCACCATGGAGAAGACCCAAAATACTGGCTTCTAGACTCTTTTAATTTGAAGATTTTGTGTTTTTCAACATTATTTTGAGTAAGAAATATAATATTTCAAAACTGCTTCAATGGAATATTTTTTGATGAGGACACTTCCAGAAGCCTCTGCATATTGTTCTCTCTCTCTCTTTCCCTCTCTTCTTCCTTCCTTCCTTCCTTCCTCCCTCCCTCCCTCCCTCCCTCCCTCCCTCCCTCTCTCTCACTCTCTCTCTCTCTCTCTTTCCTTTCTTTCTCTCTTTCTTTCTTTCTTTCTTTCTTTCTTTCTTTCTTTCTTTCTTTCTTTCTTTCTTTCTTTCTTCCCTGCCTGCTTGCTTGCTTTGTACTGAGGTTTGAACCCAGAAGCTTTCTACCTCTGAGCTATACTTCCAGCCCTATTTTATTTTTTACTATTTTATTTTGAAACAAGGTCTCGATAAATTGCAGAGGGCCTCACCAAGTTGCTGAGGCTGGCTATGAACTTGTGATCCTCCTGTCTCAGCCTCCCAAGTACTTGGATTATAGGCATGTGCCACCATACCTGGCTCCATAGTGACCTTTCTATACTACAATTAGGACAAACACCTTCTTGGCAAGACATCTATACATCTATATTGATCTTCTCCTTGACTTCTATGAGTGATTTATCAGTCTTATCTCAATTCAAACATCAACTCCCCAAGAGACTATTCCTACAATCCCATCTCAGTCTCTTAAAAGCTATGGGGCCATAGCAAGAGACACAATGTCTCTGGACTTCTGTTTCCCCATCTATAAAAGGGTAAAAATGCTACCTGCTCCCCTGGGCTCTAGTGATGATAAAATGACTTAATAAATGTAATTATCTTAGAACACTATCTTTTCATGTGAAACACAATTAATATTGCCGACATTACTGTTGTTATTTGAACATCTGCTTTCCTTTCTCATGGTCACCCTCACACATTTACTTGTTTAATTCCTTCATGGCATTTCTACTACCTAAAATTACCTCATTCACTCTTCACTCTGATTTTTCATAACTTTCAACCTGACAGGTCAGTGCGCTGTGGACATGTTTGCCTCTCCATTGACTAGAACAGCACTTGGCTCAAGGTAGACTCTCCACACCACCAGCAAAATGTTAGAGTGCCAGTGCAGATGAGTGAATATTGGTCTCCTCCAGACTTGCATCGCATCTTTACTCTCTCCTGGCCTACAGAAGCACATTTTTGAAGTCTGAACTTGGAAAACTTCTTGTCATCCTGGACATCATGGACTCTGGGAGGTTTGTGGCTTGCACACTCCTCCCAATTGCCTGAACAGATTAGAAGAAAGAGAAAGAAACAGGGCTACATTCATAATGGGGGACCATCACCATAACAAATAAAGTCCTAAGAGGAGGACTTAACAAGAATATTGTGAAGCAATCCAATAGCTCTCAAAATGAGCCATGGAAAACCTTCACATGAATATAAACACTGGGTTGCTAGAGGCAAGTTTGTCTGAAGAAAAGCTTCTAATCCTTGATTCATGCACAGAAAGGAGGAAACAGGCTTGAAAGCATTTTGACTAGACCAGTTGAAGTGTTATATACAATGAAATGTTCTGCAGAACTCAATGAAACAATAAGTTAAGTCTTTTTATCATGAGAAATGTGTTAATGCTTTTGAATAAAATATTCAAGATAGTTAAGAAAATATATGACATCTTTTGCATTAGAAAAATTTACTTGGTATTAATATTTATTTCCTCCACTTATGACTGTGTGTACAAATAAATAGGAGAAGGCTTTGAAGGATGCTTGAAAGTTATAGTTGCGACCCTTTTCAGGGAGGATTCACAAAGAATAAAATTGGTTGAGGGTAGTCAACAAGATCTCTAGACTGAGTTGTAATGCTATTGTTTTTACGAGAAAATATATTTTATATATAAGTATATATAAATTTATATATTTGTATAAATGTAAAATATACTCATATTGCCTTTTTGGATTGATAAAATATTTTCAATTAAAAAATAAAATACATTTTTCACATGTATGAGTATGGCCCCTCAAATTCTATTTACGTGTTAGTCTTCTACATGGTTCATACAACCATAATAATTATCAATACTACTTAACTATAATGAAGTTAGTTTGGCACATATTATCCTGTATAAACTTATGCTATATTGAAATGAATATGGCTTACTTTCCCAAATGCGTATAAACATCTGTTTATATGTTCTAAAATTTGGCAGCAGACTGTTAGCAAACTGACTGATGAGTATTTCTTTCCCTCAGTCTATTTTTCTGCCCTTTAAAACATAAACATCTTTTAATTTTTTTTCTGCTTCTGGTTTGGGGAATTCTCTTCCAGTCTCTAAAACCTCTCAATGATTACTAATGATTTCAAGATGTAAATCTCTATTAACTTTTGTCCACACCCTTGAATTAATTCTATCTGGGTCTATAAGCATAAGTTCATTTACTATGGCTGAAAAAATGAGGTATGCCTCCTTTTACATAGGATTTTCATTTCATTTTGATGATACTTGGTCTAGGTTTTCCAATGTGGGACAAAATCTTTGCAACAGACTGAAAACTGGGAGTTTGCAGGTTTGTCTCTTCTCTACTACAGGTAAATATGCTGCTGTCTGCTCCAACATTGTGCCCTCTCTTCTTTCTTTGTAATTTTGTCCCCAACACAATTAGTCACTCCTGCTTGTTGCCAAAGTCTCAGTTAAGTCATTTGTCATCCCACTTTGCTTTAGACCAATACCTCTTGTTAGGCTTAGCACTTTCTTCTAAATTATATCCCTCTTTTTTCTCTCTCTTTTTTTTTAAGCTTGCTGAGAGTGACCCAAGATGTGACTTTGGTTTTCTTAGCTGATTCCCTCTGCTCTTCCTCAACTGGAATCCTTGTTATAGACCTTGTGGTCAAATTTCCAGTTTTTAATTCCTTATCCTGTTTAAGCCAGGTCCTATCAAAGCCACTGGTTGTAAAATCCTTCCTTCTTCTTGTGCATTTTCTAAAATCTGCTCTTCATTCTCTTGTTGCCTATTATAAAATCCTCACACCCGTGGTCACTTTGTCCCCCTGTTCTCATGCCCTGCAAAGCACCAACACATTCTGCTTTGTTGGCCATAATTATATCCAGAGGGCCAGTTACACTCACTGCCTCCTCCACTGCTGACACTTTGAGATGCTTGGCTGCCACTGGAATGAGATTTCCAGACTGAGTAACTGGTGTCTGTGGCATCACAGTCTTTGGTAATATTTGCACCTTTTTTTTTCTGGCCAGAAAGTACCTTAATAATCATAATTCATAGTTTCATATTTTGCCTCTCTCTACTTTTAATCCCATCCAAACCCCATAGGATGTGTGGGGCCTGAGCATGCTGGTAGTTACCTGTAAAGATTTTCCTTCAAACTAGAAAGCAAATGGGATCAAAACATGATGGCTGGTTTTCTGTTTCTAAAAAGGAAGCTTTATCATGTGTGTCTCTCCCAAGAGATGAACTGAAATAAGGAAGCAAAAGGAGGCAAATGATGACAAATCCTTGCTAAATGTCTCCTTTCCTTAGAAATTATTTTTTCTGTCTTTTCTAATTCTTTAAAAGAATAAGAAGAAACAGCTGTGACAGACACTGCTGTGTGTTCATTATTTCTATTTCTACTTCCTCCTGTTGTGTGGAACTAGATTCATTTTCCAGTTACCCTGGCCATTACAGGAGGCCATGCAGCTGGCTTCTGGCTTGGGAGGGCAGGTGATGGGATGTGCACAATTGTGGGCTCTTTTTCCTATGAAGTCCTCTGTGGATTTTTCATAGCCCCAGACTGAATTCACAGGATTACAGAATTAAATGTAGAAGACATTGCTCAGCCACACAAGGGAGGAAGCTTACATCCCTCCATGACTATGGGACCATTGTTCTCATTCTGCTAATTAACATACTTCTACTGGGCATCAGCCTTCACAATCTACCCAAAGACTTATTGACTTTTAGGTATTAAATCCAGGTTATTTTTTCTAATCCAGATATTATTTGCTTCCTCTGTTGCGTATGTTCCTTGACCACATCTTCGTCAAATTCTTTCCATCTTTGAATTTCATGGCATTGCCTTCTGTAGTTCTATCCCATCTCCTGCCAGGTCTACCTACTTATTGTTCAAAATGGTCTTTCCAGTTTTTAATTCCATTCTATGATTTGCTTTTTTGTTTATTTGTTTGCTTTTGTTTTGTTTTTCGTACCAGGGATTGAACCCATCTACCTATGAGCTACAACTCCAGCCCTTTTAATTTAAGTTTTTTAAATTATGAAACAGGGTCTTTCTAAGTTGCTGAGAGCCAGCCTCAAACCTGTGATCCTCTCATCTCAGCCTTCCAAGTACTGGAATTACTGACATGTGCTCATTTTTATGATTTTTGACAAAATTTAACAATCTATACCGAACTCTGTCCCCAAACTCTTATGACATCATGGTTTTCAACAACATATTCTACCTCCAGTAATAATGCACTACTTAACTTCCACAGATACGCTATCTTACTGCATACCTCTCTTTTCACAATGGATTTTTCAGACTTTTATTGTTAAACTCCTATATTTTGTTTTCAAGGAAATCAACCACCACCACTTCTTTGAAGCTGTTCTTGTCAATCTCTAAGCAGAATTGGGTTCTCCCTCCTCTGTGATCTCACAGTAACTTCTACTTATCTATGTTTTTAACACTTCTCACAATTATTTTCACACGCTTCTGTAGCCACTAGACTTCAATTCTTCAAGGGCAGTTTTCATATCATAATCCTGTTTGAGTTACTTATTTTTTTCAGCATAACATCTGCTACATAACAGGCATCTGGTAAAGGTGAGCAGAAAAATTATAAAGTGAAACTATAATTTACTAAAACTTTCTTTTAACAGATACCAAAATTTGTAAGGACTTAATAACCTGGGCTAGATTTAGACAGTCTATAAGCAACACTCTGTTTTGAGTCCTCTATCAAAAAAGCCAATTAAGAACTTTTTTTATTACTCTTATATGATATGGCTTGATTGGCAGTCATGATAGACATGGAGAATTTTTGCTTATAGTCTATGGTGTAGGCCTCTGTGAGGTCAACCAGTTTCCATAAACTATTTTGAGTGTTGAAGATTAAGCAGAGATGTGGAAGGATACACTTAAGCCATTTACATTATCTTCCTAGGGAAAGAAATAATTGTGCGTACACGGGTATGTTCATTTTTTCTAGTACTCTTATTTCTTCTGGAAATCAGTGACTGATGGAAAGCTGACTATAAGAACCAAAAAGAATACCCACCCCAAATTGTGACTTTTACCACAGGAAAAAATACACATGTCCTGTCCTCCACAGTAGAGAGAACAAATTTAGAGAGAGCACTATGCAGAGGCTTGAGGAAAGGAAAGGAGAGATGGAAGTCTGAAGCTGAATTAAGGTTCAGAAAAAAAGCAGAGAATTTTCATTTTACTCCCTCCATTACAAGCCTCATTGGTTTTAAGATACGTAATGTACTTTGAGTACTTTGAGGCTTTCTTTGTTAAAAGAAAAAACACAGCAAGAATTAATAGTCAAGGGAAATTCCAGTAGAAAAGAGACACCAAGTTGGGTGTGGTGGCACATGCCAATTATCCCAATACTTGAGAGGCTGAGACAGGAGGATTCCAAGTACAAGGCCAGCCTCAGTAACATAGAGAAAACTTATTTCAAAATATAACCTTAAATAGGGCTGTGAATGTAGCTCAGAGGTAGAATGCCCCCTGATTTAATTCCCAGTACTAAACACACACACACACACACACACACACACACACAGAGAGAGAGAGAGAGAGAGAGAGAGAGAGAGAGAGAGAATATGAGATTATCCATATTACATATAGTAGGTTAACTTTGGAAAGAAAGGGACCCAACACAATATGAAATGCAAACAGCTATATCAACCGAGCAATACTGACATTGTGTCCAGAGGAGGACCAGCCCAAATGTTACCTCTTCCATAAAGTCTTCTTTGTTCTTCCAAATCAGAAGCAAACTGTCCTACATTTGAGCTCTCTTACATTTTGATTCTGTTTCTTCAGTGATATTTACCATAATAAGTGTCACCCTGATAAGTCACCTATGCCCTTCTGCAAACTCTCTGAGTTCAGGAATAATATCTAATTTTATACCTTGATATTATGAGTATCAGCTAGAAAGTTATCTGGTTTATTCTGATGTTCAACAGGCATTGATTGAACTCACAGTGATAACCGGCTCTTTCTCATTGGTCAGAATGAAGCCTAAATCAAAATCATCCTCATTTCTTCCTGTACATGCAAATTTGCTAGCAAGAAAATGAAAAAAATATTTATTATAGGCACTTCTTTGTGTGGAATGAAACTTCCAGCAAGTATCTGCTGAAATAAAACAAACATTGATTGAATACTTAATGAAAATGAAGGATTTTGAGACTCGTGTTTGGAGTCAGGATTTTGATATTTTAGAGTTACCAGTTACCACTGACAAAGATTAAGGTCCTCTAGCAAGAAACTCTAACCACTTGACAACAAGGAGGAGAATGTCATTGGTTGGGTGTGTCTGGATACATGTCCTGGGGAAATCTAAGGAGAAAAAAAAAATTGATTCTTGGAACATCAGATTCAACAGTTCAGGCGAAGATTCCCTATAGAGACAGCTGCTGTGTTTTGCATCCTTAGACTCCCCAGTTAATTCAAACAAATGTTGAGTGGAAACAAAAAGCTGGTTTGTTATCACTGAACATGGACGATAATGACTTTGGAATCAATATCTGCTGAATCTCTCTCCTTTTTCTCCCTAAACATACAGAAGCTGCTCAATCAAAGGTAGGACTGTTACAAAAGGATTGATTTTCCATTTCCCAACACATGTGGCTTAACTTGAGGCCAATCGTGTAAGCTACCTTAAACCCTTTTCTACAATGAAGAAGGTTGTAAATGAATAAATAAGGGGGTGTGTTTTCCCACTTACATACAATGGACTTCTGGGCTCCCTTCTTTCTGGAGAAATAGATGCATTATGTTATGTTTCTAACCCCACACTGTAAATAACATTTTGACTTTGGGCATCTTGGTGAAATATACTTAAAAATAAATCAGATGGGGCTCTAGGCAAAGATAAATTTGGAAATGTGTACCTGCTATAGCTTTGCATTCTGTTGTCATAGGGCTATGGAACCCAAACTGTATTCCTCTTTCAGTCATAAAAAAAAAAAAAAACAGCCAGAAATGCGTGTTTGCAAATTATTGTGTAGATTTTTTTTTCTGTTGCTACCTCATGCATGGCTTTCCTGGGGATGTCTATAGAGTAGGTTAGCAAAATAAAGACAGATGGTAAGGAAGTCATCCTGAAGTTTATTATTATTATTATTATTATTATTATTATTATTATTATTGCAATGCAACTATTATAGACACTCAACTGCACTCATTCTTAATGAGAAAATTTGCCATTAATTTTCTGCTCTGCTTAAAGCCAGTTACAATCCCTTGTTCTGACACTTTGATACTCTTTCAAGCTTTTCAAACTTTGAGAGAAATAAACATAAGCCAATGTGCAGGGGGCAAGCCAAAGTGACAAAATAGCTGCAGTGGAAATTAATTGCAAAAGCATTCTCAACCTCCCACTTTCCCTATACCCATGCCCCTTGCCATGGGGACTCTACCACTCCTCTCATCAAGGAATGGAGACTATTTCCCTACTCCTTGAATATGGGTTTTGTGACTTGCTTGGGACCACAAAATGCAGCAGACATAAAAGGGGCCAGTTATGAACCCAGAGCTCAGCATGCCTTGTGGGCTACACTCTGGCCTTCAGGAAATCTGCCACTATCCCGTAAGTAAGACAGGTCTACCCTGAGAGAGAATGAGAGATGATGTGCATGACGGTCCAGATGTCCCAGTTCAGGACATTCCATAGTATCCCATAATAAGCCAACCCCAAAACAAGAGAAGACAGGCATGATGGCACACACCTGTAATTCCAGTATTTGGGAGGCTGAAATAAGAGCATCACAGATTTGAGGACAGCCTCATCAACTTAGAGAGGCTCTCAGCAACTTAGTAACAGTCTGTGAGAACCTTTTAGAAACAAAAAATAAAACAGCTGGGAGTATAGTTTGGAGGTATAATGCTTCTAGGTTCAATCCTAGGTAAAACAAACAAACAAAATTCTAAAACAGAGCCCGATTAAGATTAACTGAGTAGACCCCCCCTGACATAGTCAACAGCAGATATCTGAGTGATCCTAATCTACACCAGAAAATTCAGCCCACTGAACCCAAACCAGAAGTACTATTGAGTTTGAGAGTATTTATTATTCAGAAATAGCTAAGAAAAATAAGTGATATATTGAAAATCTAATAGTTTTTAAGTTAGATGAGCTGGTTTTCAAGGCCTGGTTATTGCATGTAACTAGTAAGCTTTGTGAATGGTTTGACCTGCTTTCCTCATTTGAAAATTAGCAATAATAATAATACCTATGTTTGTTTTATTTCTGAAGAATAGAAATTACACATGTAAAGCATTGAACTTGAACCAGATGGCTATTTTAATAAAACAGAAATAAGCATGGGTGAATGTTATGGTATAGATCTGGAATGTCCCCTTAAAGTAAATGTGTTCAAAACTGGTCCCAAATACATCAATGTTCAGAAGTAAAGTATGGCTGAAGGGAGGTGGTCACTGGGCGTTAAAGTTAGATATAGACTGACTCCTTGAAGAGCTCATAAATTGGTGTTCGGAGTTGATGTGATTGAGTCATGAGGGTTATAATCCCAGCAGTGGGTACATCTTCTCTAGTAGATTTATCTGGGTGGTGATCCAGGCACTAGGGTGTGGCTGGGGAAGGCGGGGCCTGGGGTGCAGCTTTGGGAACTAGATATGGTTCCTCCTCCCCTGGTCACTCTCCGGCTTCAGGCCTTCAAGATGTGAGAGCAAAGCCTTGTATTCTCTTTCTCTCCACTTCTTGCTGCTGCCATGCTCTGATGGTTCCCATCCTCACATGGATTAAACCACAATATTTCCAAGGACACCATGAGCTAATAAAACTTCTTTCCTCTAAGTTACATGATAAGGTCTTTAGATTATAACTGAGAAAATGCTGACTGATGCACTGGAGATGTGGCCTTAAGAACTCTATCTATCCCTGGCTTTTCTCTCTCTCTCTCCTTCCAACTGCCATCTGCTGAGCAGTTTTCCTTCACCATACCCTGCCCCCGAAACTGTGATCCAAATAAACCTTTCCTCCTCTAAGTTGTTCTTGTCATGTATTGCTCACAGTACCCAAAAATTGAACACAGTGGAGAATAAAGAGAACAAGAATGAGAGAGATAAGAGAATAGGATAGAGAAGAGACAGGATAGGGGACAGAGAGGAGTGAAAGAGAGAGATTAAAGTAGAGACTTGTGAAATAACCCAGGTCATGGAAAATTGAGGTTGGAAGGCTATCTTCCTTTTGCAATCTGGTCTTATGGTTGCTATGGTAGCATATATACATTATTAGATTAAAAACAGCAAATGCAGAAGTATTATTTATTGAGACCATAATAAGTTTCAAAAACCCTGCTAAATACTTCAGAAACAACATGTCACTTAATCTTGACAGTATTTTTATTAAGGATTTATGATTGTTATCCCCATAATACAAATGAAAAAATTGAGCCTTGAGAGTTTAAGGGTCTGCCCAAGTCCACATGACTGGTGAAGGATCAAACCAAGAGGCAATATTGTGTGATACAAGGCTACTAATCACCATGTGGCATCCTTTCTCAGTAGACAGGCTATATTTAATGGATAATCTGAGTTTTACACACCAATCATAATGGACCAAGAAAGACTTCCCTGTAATCAGAAAGCTTTGTAAATCAGATACGTCTTAAGTGCACATTAGGTTTCGTAAATCAGACACATCTTTGAGAATGCATTAAGCAAGGTGTTAGGCTCATCTTTTAAACATCAGGGAACCTGGGAGCTTAGCTGGTTCTGTGACAGTCTCTTTGTCTTCATCCTTCTCTTTGAGGAAAAAGCCTTTACATTAGAGCCAGAATTTTGCTAGTTGGCAGGGTATATATTTTGTAACCATTAATGCCAGGACTAGAATTTTATATGAACCAGGTCAGGAGCATCACTTTGAGTCAGAACTTAGAAACCAGCTACATGCTATTTTAACCGACAATACATTTGTTATTTGACACCTTTCCTGAACTGGAAGAGAAGTAATCTAAAACAAGCTCAGAAAGCTCAAGGAATTTCAGTCTCTCATATTTTGAATGTGTAAGTAAAGGACTGAACACGGATTCTTTTAATTTTTGTTTATTGTTGTTGTTATTGTTTTAAGACTTGACTGATTCCCATAATCCTGAGCTATCATTTTCTTTACTCTATTCAATATGTCTCTCCTCATCATTACACATTTTAGTAAAGAAATTCCTGACTCCAATTTTGTGTTTCAAAAAGATTGTTAACTTCTTGCTATTACACCAAGCTGAGTTTTTGCAAGTAAAGAATTCGTGCACATGTGTGTACACACACATATATAAACACAATATATCATTGGGCTGATTTATACTTTTGGATATTTATTACATGGGTGATACCACATTGGAAAATTTTAGTCATTTTGCCTTCAAATAACTGTTCATTTGGAATTCAGTGAAGCACCACAATTTTCAATGGCTAAGAAAATCTTATGCTCGCTAGAGTTTCAAATGACCTATCGTAGACAAAATTTTAAAAAAAATGCTTACAAAATTACCCTCCAAAGCTTTTATGCATATCTCAGAATGTTGTCCTCTCAGAGAGAAAGAGCTTTTAAACACAGCAGGATCTGAACTGATGGTAAGACCATTACATAGTCAGTTGCAGCAGAACCAAAAGAAAATGCAAAGAAATTCAACATGTTTTTCAGAACTCAAAAGTCAGATGTAAAAACCTTGGGATTTTTATCTCAGGATCATCTCCCCATGACTTAACCAAAAAGCTTCTCAGTATTCAAACTTAAGTATACAATTTTTGCCTTCCAGTAGATTCCTTCTTATGCATTATTTACATTTAGACTCAACTTTCAATGGACTAAGAAAACCTTCTTAAAATGGAGACTCCGTGAAAAACTACCACCAGACTTCTACTCCTTTTGTGGATTTAATCACAATGCCGATTTATAAAACCGACAATCTTTTGAAATGCAGTGGCTGCTCCTAAACCACTTATCATTTGGAACAAGGAGTGTTTATTCAGGCCCCAGTATTGTACAAGTTCTTTCTCATTCCTCTGATTCTTATTTAATTATAACTTCTCATTACAGTAGTTGTTACCATCCCCATTTTATCAGTGAGAAAAGAGAGGGAAATTACTTGCTAAGGAAGTGTTAACATGTCAAGCCAACCCTGAACCATCTGGGTTTCAACTTCCTGTTCCTTCCTCTGTATCCTGTTGCCCTTCAAGCACAGTAGCCTTTCCTTATCTTTGGCTTTAAATTCTGTAGTTTCAGTCAACCACAGTCAACTGTGATTTGAAGATATTAAATTGAAAAATCCAGATATAAACAATTTATTCATTTTTAACTGTGCACCATTCTTTTTCTTTTTTTTTCTTTGTACTCAAAAATTGAGTAAAAAGAATTGGAGGTACATTCTACCTCTAAGCTACACCGTCAGACCTATTCTTTATTATTATTTTTTAATTTTATTTTTAATTGGTGCATTGTGGAAGCTGGGGAGAAAATAGGACATAAAAGGGACTCCAGATGAAGAAGGAGAAACCTTAGGCGAGCAAAGAAGTTGATTTAACGGACGGTGATGGGGGGAGGGGGGACACCCTAATGCATATGATGTATTTTTTATTATTTTGAAACAGGGTCTCACTAAGTTCCTGAAAAACCTTGCTAAGTTCCTCAGGCTGCCCTTGAGCCTGTGATCCTACTGTCTCAGCCTCCCAAGTACGAGATTACAGGTATGCACGACTATCCAGCTAAACTGTCCACCATTCTAAGTAGTGTGCTGAAATACTTGCCTGTCCTGATCTGTTCATCCTGGGATGTGAATCATCTTTGTACAGCACATCCATACCTTATATGCTATTCGCTCATTAATCACTTAGTATCCTTAGCTATCCAATCAACTGTTGAGGTATTGCAGTGCTTGTGTTCAAGTAACCCTTATTTGACTTAATGATAGCCCCACAGTAGAAAAGTAATGATGCTGGAAATTCAGATATGCCAAAGAGACGCTGTAAGGGGCTTCGTTTAAGTAAAAAGGTGAACATTTTAATCTTAATAAGGAAAAAGAATTGTATGCTGAGTTTGCTAAGATTTCTAATAAGAACAAATCTCATACTGTGTCTAACTTATTTTTTCATACTTTTATTGGTGTAGTACAGTCTCATAGTCTCACATCACAATGTAGTTCATAGTTAAAGTGACAGGCATGCACTTGGCACTTGGTGAGCTTCCCCTGGCTGCCTTTCCACTTCCCCCTTCCCCATGCATGACATTGAGATTTGCCCTGGTATTATCACATATATACAAAATGCCAATGGCCCATATATATATGGGGAAATTATATAGTATAAATGATGTTTGGTACTATCTAAAGATTCGGCCCTTCATTGGGGATTCTAGCACGTATCTCCTGAGACTAAAGCGATTACAGTATATATGTCATTGAATGCCCTCTTCCTCCTCCCTTGAGGATTTATGAAGTGATACAAATGAAGTAATCAGACACATGCTTGTTTCTCATGGTTCCACTTGAAAAACAAAGTGTGCTTTGCGACTTCTACTTTTCTATCCTCTTGTCCTCATCACTTCATAACCCTGATTTTCATACTGTCTGGATATCTGTTTTCCCCAAAATAATCCATTCCTTCTATGTAAACAATCTTCCAACTGCTGCCAGAAGCCCTAGACTTTTGCCTGTCACTTTAGAAAGAAGATAATAATCCAGTGACTGTGTAAATAGCACTGAACACAAAATGGGCCTAGGAACCAGTGAACCATGAGTAAAACAAGCACAACAGCAAAGCTAAAAAAATACAGTTACTAATTCATACCATGAGCATTATTGCTTTCTGTAAAGGTGTTTTTAATGGGGGAAGATAAACAAAGCTTTTAAAAATATATGCCACTGTAATTCTGGATCATTGATTTTTAATGATTTCCCTGGGGTGTATGTTTACTTATAATATTTGTTTTGGTAGAGGTGAGATGTTTGCATTACATAAATTGAAAGAGGCAGAAAGGTATTCCACTTTTTAGAGACAAAGTACATTTCTAATATTATGCATTTTTATATATGCAACTTTTATTGCAAACTTTTCCAAAGAAAACTGAGTGCATATATATATATATATATATAATATTATATAATTTGTGCATGTATGCACACATTATAAATACATAAAATATATATATTTTTCGGCACTGGGGATTGAACCCAGTTCCTCATAAATACCAGGAACATGATCTACCACTGGATTATACCCTCAACCTTATGTGTGCATTTTTAAAAACTATAATTGCCCAATGTGGAAAGAAGAAAACTTTGAATTCTAACATATATGATACAATTCTCTCTTGGTGTCTGGATCTGAGTATGCATGTGTCTGCATGCACATGTGTGTGTCTGTGTGTGTCTGCTTGTGTGTGTGTGATTGTATGCTTGAAGGTTTACAGTTTGATTTGTTCAACACTCAAGGTGCTTATCAAAACCAGTGAGCCCTACAGTTCAGTAGAAAAATATTCCTCAGGGACATTAGTATTTAATCATTCTTGTGAAATCATGAGGTATGTAGCTCTCCCAGCTGCCTTATAGAACATCTGTTTTAAAATATTACAATTTGCTTATGAACACAATTCTTTATATTTGCACATGTTATCAGGACAACCATATAAGTGCAAATAGAAGTTTAGATAAAATGTCCTGCAAGACATAAGCATCTTACTAAGAATCTTAATCAGATCCGACTCAGGAATCTCATGATCATCTCATTGCTCTGTACTGAAGCTTGATGAAGACAATTGTGCAGGGTATACATAAAGAGGTTCTTAAATTCTTGGGTGAGACTTTCTATCCCTGATGCAGAGAACATTCTTGATTCAGTCTAGAATACCAGCAGGACTGCAACCACATTGACCTCATTCCTTACTGAATCTCTAGCCTATTGGCAATATTTATGACATGATCATTGTCTTAAGATGTTGGATTTATTATTATTCAGATATGATGAGGCTATGTGACCAGGAGGTAGCTGCTCCTGAAAAGATAGTTGATTACTCACATTCCTGTAAAGGAAGAGGAAGGTCATTCAAGTCTCACTGAACCACAGAGGAAACATGAGGGTTGGTCAGTAGGCAGGAGTGAGGGGAAAGTGGATCAGAAGCCTTTTCTGTGTGGTTTTGTTTTATTATGTTTTTGTTGTTATTTTTGTGTGTGTGTGTGGAAAAGAACAGGTGAGGCAAGGTAAGCAGGCTTCCAATTGTCTGGTCTGAATAATTTTATCAGGCTCTGAGTGAAGGGGCCATCTCCAGTCTGGTTCTTGACCCTGCATTGATTAAGGGAGAGGAATATTGGTTTAACATGTGAAAGCTCAATAAAGAAGGTAGTTGAAGGATATGGGTAAAGAAACAAGATTAATACAGCTATGCGATGCATATATATTAAATGAATGAATAAATGAACGGCCAATTACTGTAATTCTTGACTATATTCTTTGTTCACATCTCTTTTGACTCCTCTGTAAATGGACACATGATTTTAAAGAGAGCTGTGTACAGACATGTCTCAACTTTGCCACTCGCAGCTTAAATCATGCAAATTAAAGGGCACATTCTGACCACAACCAGCTACGAAGTAGTTGGGTATGTCTGCATCCAAAAATTGTAATCTCCCCACTGTTTACGTCTGGGTGCTGTGAAATTTTGGCTGAGTATTTTTCTCCTCTGATTCTCAGGTTCCAACCTACTGAAAAGCTTAGATCCTTCCATGAGTAAATGTTGATGAGGTTGGGCCCAAAGCATGACCAACTCACAGTGTAAGCTTTCAGAGAACTAACTTGAAGTGAATATTTTAAGAAATAAATGAAAGGAAAGGGTACTTACTTTAATTTCTGGAGGCTTTTAATAACTGTATAATACCCATTGAAACAACCAAATAGTAGCACTGCTAGGGAAACTTTACTCACATAAATGAATTTGCAAGGACAGTTTGATAACATTTGCAATTAAAATTATTCTTTGGCACTGGAAGGATGGCTTTCAATTACATGTAGATCATTGGATTCATTTAATTCATATGACTTGTAAATTTGAGAGTCTGTGCTTCTAAATATAAAGTCATGAAATCCTTCCTGAATATACACAACTCTATTAACAACTTCCTTAATTAAAATTATCAACAGTAAATACATTTGATTACAGTTGCAATGCATCATGCCTTATTTAATATTCCATCTACTTTATATACTATTACATTGAAATTTCCAACTACTGCATTCCTTTTCACACATTTAGGCTTAATAGAACTTTATTTGAGTTTAGTTTCTTTTTTATGAGGAAAAATCATGCATTATATTTTACTCACGAGGAAATAAGTTGACTAGACAATGCTGAAAATTATTCAAGAAACAAAAACAGGCAGTTGACCAATCCACTTGACCTTAGAATGGCCAGGATCAAGAAATGCCAGTTATCTAGACAAGCCCAGAGTTTGAAGGAGGAGGGCAGAGGGAATGTCAATTGAATTTGAAAGTGAGTTTTTCCAAACTATCAACCAAATGGGTATGGTTAGGATTTGCTATACCCATGAGAGAGTAAAAGTACAGCAAGCAACAAATTTCTGATAGATGCAGGAGAAAAATGATTAATCCCATATAGAAACTCTTAACGCCATTTTCAACATTGCCAAATAAGAAAAAATAGCTTATATATAGGTAGAAGAGCTAGGTTTGTTTCAAGAGCAATTCAATTTTTTTCTAATTTGATTCATGTGTATTTCATTAGTCCAACTTGGGCATGTGGTTATGGCCCATTGGTGGAAAGAAGCATTCTTGGCCAATGAGAAAATAAGACTTGAACTTTAAAATTATTTTCTAATTAAAAATATAAAAATTTTAAACAATATCTATGTTTCTTTGATTCAAATATTTAACATAATTATCAAAAGCTTTTCTTGAAATTAATTGGGGAGATCTGGTATTCATGCATAACTGGGCATATATGGGGCATAGCTACCAGGAGTTTATTTTAGGTGAAGTTAAAGAAGCTTCCCAGAAAAAACTCATCCTAGGACAAAAGACCAGCAGATACTATAGGATGTCAAGAACAGCAGGTGATTGAATTCAACATGGTACTTGTCAGATAGATTGAACTGTTACCCAGCCATTAGAGATATTTGCCCAGGATAGAAGAGAAAGAAAGAAAGAAAGAAAGAAAGAAAGAAAGAAAGAAAGAAAGAAAGAAAGAAAGAAAGAAAGAAAGAAAGAAAGAAGGAAAAAAACGGAAAGAAAATGCTAAAAGAATACCTGTCTGCAATGTCCATGGGTCATTGAGGTAGTTCAGCCCAGCATGAACAGCATCAGCACTGAAATCTCAACAACATTATTGGAGGCATTTGGATTATCCCAGAGTCCTTTGCACATTGGTATTAGAAAGAGTAGTAAGCGTTAGAGGAAATCCTGGGGAGTGTGGTATGATGTAAGCCAGTACTTTTTAAGGAAGAAAAGATTTGGGGCTGTATATAATTTTGATTATATATATTGTATAATTTATGTAATAAATTTTATAATCTATGCAATTTATGTGAACACACACCAGTGAGAAGTCAAACAAGAAGTATTTATGTAGGATTGCTATATTGGATAATAGATAGAGGAGTACTTTCTCTACTATAATAGAAAGACAAGACACCAGTAGATTTATCTGGTGGCTAGAAAATTAGAATGTATAACAGCAGATATGTTCAGGTTTAATCAAATCTCAAATTATAAAATATGACATTGAGACCCTAGAGCTCCTTAATTTTAAAAACCTGTTTTGAATTGGAGACAATATTTTTCTTTCAGGAAAAGAAATGCCAACATAAATAGACTTTATTTGGGGAACATTTTATTGTTTTTAAATCATTTCAAAAAAGCTTCTCTGTTCCTCCTACCAATGGTGTCAAGTGTCTTCACATGTCCATTTCCTAAGAGAGGCATCATTATATATTCTATAATATCTCATCAGGTATGATTTAATTCTAAAAAATTGAGAAGTCTCTAGACTCTGATGTGAAAATAAATCAGGTGTTTTAAGTCTATAATTTAGAAACAAATAGAGAAACTGCTGTGAATTTGTGATTTGTTAATAGAAAAAATTTCCTATGGGCTAAAAAGAGCAAAGCAACCAGATCATTTGTAAAATACAGAGTTTTGGGCCAAATTTCCTTAAGATGGCATTTAGCATATCTTCCTATGGGAAATACTTGATAGTAACATTATTAATAGCATATAATCAAAAAAGGTATAATTTACTTTCTTATTGAATTCAGTTTGAAAATGGAGCAATATTTTTTAAAGTTTACATTTATAGGATATATAAATTAGATGCTAGGGATACTAAATTGTAAATTCACATAACTTAATGGCAATAAGCCATTTACATAGATAGATTGCTTAAAAACAGAAGTTAACATT
Source organism: Graphiurus murinus (assembly GCA_004027655.1). NCBI lineage: Eukaryota > Metazoa > Chordata > Mammalia > Rodentia > Gliridae > Graphiurus > Graphiurus murinus. The sequence goes on along the minus strand of PVLC010000031.1, from coordinate 101,755 downwards.
CCAGTTTTTGCTGATGGTTTTCAAAGTATTAGAGCTTCAGGAATTCAAAGGTTGCATTAATCAGGATCTGCCAGAGAATCAGAACAAATAGAATAGATAGAAACATGAAAATTTACCATGAGTAAATGGTTCACATGTTTATGAAAGCTGAGACATTTTAGTTTAATTCCAGAGGTGAGAAACCAAGGGTATAAGTTACAGTTTAGATCCAAATTCAAAGGCAGGAAAAGACCAGTATCTCAGCTCAAGACCACCAGGTGGAGAGCCAAGTTCTTTCCTGCCAAACATTTCCTTCCTTCAGACTTTCAACAGGTTCCAGGGGACCCACCTACTTTGGAGAGGGCAATCTGCTTTACTCAACCTACTGATTCAAATGTTAATCTCATTCAGAATAACGTTTAACTAAACATTGGGAATTCCACAGTCTAGTCAAGTTGATACACAAAGTGGCCCTTCATAGTGGAGCCAGAGTCATTGAGACATTAGATAATCAAGGTAATCCTCACTGAGAGATAGTGACAGCCATGTAACATTTCTTTACCTTGCCATTCTAGCTCCAAATAGGGAGGGCCACCAAGCAAAGAGGTTCTGTACCTACTTGCAATGCAGTTCTGCTACTCACTAACCAGAGTTGGCACAGACTCTACAGGCTTAGGGCACAGCCCCCCACAAACCTCCCATCACTTCAGACATCAGCTAATGTTTCCATGCTACCCACACTTCTGACCAACTGGCCACAGATGTGAGGCTTACCATTACTTTCTCAAGTGGGATAATTTTACGTACATATCAGAGGATCGAGAACATGCTATCCTTATGATTACAGCTTGAGATCCTAACCTCCAACATGAGTATATTTGGAGATGGTTAAATGAGGTCATAAAGATGGGGCTCTAATCCAATAGGACTAGTGTCCTTATAGGAAAAGGAAGAAGCAAAGATCTCTCCCTCTCCCCCTAATCCCTGCCATGTGAATGAGGACAAGGTGAGAAGGCGGCTGTCTAACAAGCTAGGAAGAGAAGCCTCACCAGAAAGCAACTCCGATAAGTCCTTGATCTTGGACTTCTAGCCCCAGAACTTTGATGAAATAAATTTCTCTTTTTTAAGCCACTCAGTCTATGGTATCTTGCTATGGCATTCCAAGTCAACTGATACAACATCTATTAATATTACCAAACTCAACAATACAATGTCATAATTATTACTGTACTCTCTGTCCTTCCCTTAGCCCAATACAGTCTTGCTTCTAGTCAGCCCTTTTGTCATATTATTGGTGCAGTTTGTTTATCTTTAAGGACTTTGAGTATTTTATCCAGTTACCTCTATGGTGTCTGCTGACAGAAAGTATTCAATCTTATTGGGGTTCCCTTGTAAGTGATGAGTCACTTTTTTCTTGCTTCTTTCAAAAATTTCTCCTTACCTGCCACTTTCAGTATTTTCCCTATGCATCTATTGAATGTTGTATTTATCCTCTTTAGAGTCCAGTGAAGCCCCTGAATATAGACTTTCTTTTTCCAATAAATTTGGGATACTTTCTGTCAACCCAAAATTCTGTATCTAGAAAATCAACCTTCAGAAATGAGGGTAAAATACAGACTTTCTTTATTGGATTATTTTTATAGTTAATTTGTATATTTAATTTGTATATTCTAGATATTTATGTTTTCTACCAGAGGAATATCTGGCAAATATCTTCTCCCATTTTGTAGGGTCTCTCTTTAGATTCCTGATGGTTTCCTTTGATGAACAGAAACTTTTTGGTTTAATGCTATCCCATTTATTAATTCTTGTTTTAATTTCCTGAGCTGTGGAGGTCTTATTGAGGAAGTTTCTACCTGTCCTATGCTTATATGTTGGAGTGTTGGCCCTATGCCCCCCTTTAGTAATTTAAAAGCCTTTGGTCTAATTTCCAGGTCTTTGATCCAACTTAAGTTAACTCTTAGACAAGGTGAGAGGCAGAGATTTAACTCCATTTTTCTACAAATGGATAACCAGTTTTTCCAACACCAGTTGCTGAAAGGCTGTCTTTTCTTCGATATATGTTTTTGGCACCTTTGTCAAAAATCAATTTACTGTAAGTGTGTGAATTTGTTTCTGTATCTTCTATTTTGTTCCATTGGTCTATGTGTCTTTTTTGTGCCAATGCCATGCTGTTTTTATTACTATAATTTTGCAGTATAATTTGAAGTTAAGAATTGTGATGCCTTCTGCATGGTTCTTATTGCTGAGAATTGCTTTGGCTATTCTGTGTAATCCATATAAAATTGAGAACTAATATTTCTAGGTCTTTGAAGAATGGCATTAGTATTTTGATGAGATTGCATTGACTCTGTAGATCACTTTTTGTAGGATGCCAATTTTGACAATATGAACATGGGTTAATTTTTCATCTTCTAAGATCTTCAGTTTCTTTTTTGAGTGTTTTATAATCTTCATTGTAGAGATAATTGAACAAAATAGATATTTCATAAAAGAAGAAATATGAATGATCATTTTTTCATACACAAAAAAATGTTCAATATCATTAGAGAAATGCAAATCAAAACTACATTGAGATTCCATGTAACCACAAATGGAATGAAAAGCATCAAGAAGTCAAACAACAAATAAATGCTGGTGAGGATGTGGGGGAAATAGAAACTCTTCTACACTGTTGCTGTAATTGCAAATTAGTATAACTGCTATGGAGATCAGTGTGGAGATCACTCAGAAAACTGGGAATGGATCCACCATATGACTCCTGGGTAACTTCCCAAAGGCATTGAAATCAGAATATTATAGGAATACATGTATATCCATGTATATAGCAGCACAATTCATAATAACCAAATTATGGAACCAACCTAGGTCAATAAATAAATTACAAAACTACGGGATGTACACAGTGGAATTCTACCCAACAATAAAAAAGAACAAAATTATGTCATTTGCAGGAAATTGGATGTACCTGGAGAACACTATGTTAAGTGATATTAGCCAGTCTCAGGAAGTGATGGGAGATATTGTTGGATTTTCTCTAATGTGGAATCTAGGGAGTAATCTGGATGCAAGAGGGACTTTAGATAATGGAGGAGAAATTCCAAAGGTGGGAGGAGGTGTTCCTGGGAGAGAGGGAGAATTAATGAAGGAAACACCTCTACTTACATTATGCCCATATGTGAGAATAACAATGCCAATGTCAATATCTTGAGTGGTGGAGGGAGTTAGTGGGGAGGGATCCAGGGGAAAGCTGGCCAACTGCTGTGTGCATGTATGCCACTATCACTATAAACTCCAGATGATGTGATACTACAATGCACCAATAAAAATATTTAAGAATACAGACTTTCACAATAAACATGAACTGAGAAGATCTGTGGCTAGCAGGCTAGGAAGGTTGATTTTATGTTTTAGCTCATTCATAAATTATGTAGCGATGTAGTCTATGTACTTTTGCCTTGCATCCATGCCCTCACTATTCCTGAGAGTGCTGTTGGATTTGAACATCTCCATGCTATTGAAATTAAGTCTGTTCTTTTGGGGAGAAATTTGGAACTATGATTATTGTCTTGCTTCTCATGAAGGCAAGTATCTAAGCCATACTCTGGAGCCGAGGTTGGGGGCAATGACAGATGTATCTCTGAGGGGCACCTGCGCTCCAGAAGTTGAGCACTTGGTAGTGGGATTTGCTTCTCCTGCAGTGGAGCTAGAACATGGACCACTGGGGTCCCAGCCTCCATTCTATGAGCTGGGATAAAGAATGGGCCCCATCCCTCGATAGAACTCACCAAGAACTTGGCTTCAACAATAGGAAATTTGGGTCCAGATAATAAATGCCAAAATTATCCTCTTTTAAGCAAGATAACCCTCCAACTGGGAGCTGAGGGGAGGAGGAGCCCTGTGTTTCTGATTTAAGGAGTGTGGAGTGGAATCTCTGGCTCACTGTGCTAGGAAAGGCGGAAGGAGGAGATAGTTTGGGTTCAAATTCCCACACTCTTGACTTTCTTACAGAATTTTTGTAGATTTTCTGAGACTAACACTTTTTTCTCTCAGCTTTTGTCTTAGGATCATTCTAGAAACTTTAAGTGTGTGTGTGTGTGTGTGTGTGTGTGTGTGTGTGTGTGTGTGTTTGTAAATGTATTTTAACCAGATTTCTTGGGAAATAGAAATGAAATGGAGCCCTTCACACTGTCCTGCAAGAAGTTGATCTGCTGTGGCTTTTACATATTTTACATAAAATAAAATAAGCTACATTATTCAAATACTATCTTGATATAATAAATATTCAGTGAATCATTATATAGAATTATGATTAGACACTTCTCTATAACTGCTGTTTGCCTCTGTCTACCTCTTAGACCTAACACACAGCATATTCTTTCCATTGTGAACTTGGATCCCTTTACTAATAATTCTTATTGTCAACCTTAGTTTTACTACTGCAGACTGAGATGAACCCCTCTCACAATTTTGCTTCTATACAGATGCTGTTGAAGCCAGCTTTCCCATTCCTCACTCATTTCCACAATAGAAACCAGGTCGGAGGGAATCGACATGTGCTTTTAGAAGAGCTAACAGTTGCAGCAAGGGAAAGGAGAAATGTGCATAAGATATCCATGAAACATGAGTGTATTATTTTAACTACATAATTTTTGTAGGGTGTACTTGGGGTTAACAGAAGATTGTAAGGGCTTTGGGTGGCAATATAAAGGGTTAGAACAACATTCTGAAAAACAGCAACAGTAGCACTATAGTCCAAAAAAGTTATTTTTGGACAACCAAAAAAAAAAAAAAAAAAGTCTTTTCAACTATCAAAGTCCCACTACTGTAGTAAAACCTTGGGTGAATATTTGGACTATGGCTATAATTTCAAACTTTTCTTTTTGGTACTGGGGATTAATCCCAGGAGCATTCTAACTCAGAGCTACACCCCCAGCCCTTTTTATTTTGAAACACTGTCTCACTAGGTTGGTTACAGATATGCACCATCATATCCAGCTAATTTCAACTTTTTATTTTATTCCTTTGATAATTGGCAGAACATAGTAAGAGACCGAAGCCTTAAGTGGATCATCCCCACCGCTCTTACCTGTATAGGCAAGATGTCTGTGTCCTATGCTTCCATAGAAACAACAGGCCTCTCTTTCAGACACAGCTACACCTTCACATTTCTTGTGTTTATTTTATTTATGTCATCTGTTCCTGTGAACTCCATAGGGCAGAAAATATGTATGTGTTTGTTTCTCATTTGTATCTCCAGTGTCTAACTCAGTGTCTGGGGCATACTTCAAGCTTAACACACTTTCCTTGAATAAGTGGAGGGGTATATGGAAAGAAGATGGATGGAAGAATGGACAAATGGAATCATTTTTTAAAAATCAACAATCATCTTAATTGGGTTCATGTTAAATTTGGCATGTTTAAGACCTTTTTCTAATTGTGAAATTGAGGGGGGACCTTATCCCTAAGGCATAAATTGCAGCAAGACCTTCTATATCTTCATTTGCAGATGTTATATATTGCTTTCCAGATGTTGAAGCTCACCAAGTGAGAGACCTCAATGGAGACAGATTAAGATTTAACTTATCAAACAAACTGACCATGCCTACTAGGACCCTGTGAAATCATTCGAAGAACTCTCATCTTAAGTAACCATTTTCATTCTTAATAAAATATAGATAGCTTTCCTAGTGTAAAAGTGCTGAGCACTGTTTTTTTCAATTCATCAAAGTGTAAAGCCAGTCTATACACCAATCAATTCAGAGGATGGGCAAAGGGGAGGAAAGGAGAATACCAAGACAAAAATATCCATTAAAAGGGCAAAGTTCACTAATGATCTGCACTATACAAACTCAACCCTCACAAATGGGAGCAACCAAATTTCTCGGTAATCCTCCGTAGAATAGGTCAAGGCAGGAAGGATTATTTGAAGGTGAATGGACAGTAATGTGGTCTGATCAATTGCCCTCGGAATGCTTCAGACTTCCCACAGGGTCAAAGCAGCTTGATCTGATTGGCTATGTTGAGGGCTGTCTTGTCAGAAATTCAATTCATCTAAGCAGGGAAACCAAACAAACTTATACTTCTCAAGGGCAAGCTTTGTTTGGAACTAGGAAGTGGATACCCTGTAGATTTCAAACAATGTACCTAGGATATATACTAATATTAGCACTGCCAGTTTACTAGCATAGAATTGTCTCCTCTAATGCAGGGCCCCCAAACTCTTCCACTATCATCTAATCCACTTATTGGTATGTTTTTCTCTTACTCAACAATCAAGCAATGAAGTTATGTTGCTGTTATATTTGTTGTCTAAATGCTCATGGAGCCAAGTTCAAGAACAGATATAAATATACATATATTCTTGAACACATAGTATACATGTGTTCTTGAACTCACACAGCACTTGGTAAGATTCCTCCCTTCTTGCAACTGTACCCACCACACCCAGATTACTTCTAGCCAGTACAAATAAGTGGTCCAGTGCTTGGCATGGGACTAAAATATGCGTAGAAGGAGAGGAAGACACTCTGGAAAAATCACCTTCAAATATTGGTATTAAGGGAGGCATCATCCTTGCTGACTAACCAAGCAAAAATATCACAGCACTCAATGTATCAGTCTTAGCTGAAGTGGGCTACTGCAGAGAATGGGAGAAGTATGAAAGGAGAGATTGACTAGAGAAGCCATCATGAGTCCCAACAGCAGGCAATTAGCAATAAAGAGGACAGTGTCTGTAATCTGAAGAAACATCGTCCTTCCTTCTTCCATTCACTCACTCAAAAATATCTTTAGTACCTATTATGTGACAAACACTAAGTATAAAATGAGTTAAGCAAATATACTTCTTGCCCTCACAAATCTTACTGTCTAGTGAAGAAGACAGATGTGATAAACATAGGAATAAGTGCATCATTAGAAACAACGGGTAATTATAAGAACCAGGAGCTCACAGGACTATAAGTGTGATAACAAGAAGTAGCCTGGTAAGTTAATGTGAAGACTCATTTCCCAAAGGAAGAGACATGTGAAGTAAATTCTGCAGAATCAGCAAGAAAATGATGTGGAAAGGCATTCTTTTTTTTTTTTTTTTTTTTTTTTTTTTGTGGTCCTGGGGATTGAACTCAGGGGCATTCTACCTCCGAGCTACGCCCCCAGCCCTATTTTTTATTCTTTATTTTGAAACAGGGTCTCACTAAGTTGCGGAGTGCCTCACTAGGTAGCTGAGGCTGGCCGTGAACCCGGATCCTCTGGTCTCAGCCTCCCGAATGCTGAGGGAAAGGCCTTCTTAAAGGAGCAGCAGAGCCCTTAGGTGGGAGAAGAATAAGAGAGTCAGCACAGATCAATTACAGGAAAAAAAAGGGAGATTGACAAAAAGGTCAAAGAGGGAGCAGAAACCAGTTCATGCAAGATCTGAGAATTATAATCAGGATCTTTTTTTATCTTTATCCTAAAATCGATATAGAAAGATATTGAATGCTTAAAATTAAATGATGACATAACGGGCGTGTTTTTAAACAATTACTCTGATTGAAAACTGTAGAAAGGAGATTATGGGTCATGAAGGTAGATGGAGGAAGAATGAAATGATGCTGAAGGATCACTTAGAAATCTTTTTCCATTTGTTTTCTGAATGAGAAAGTATGGCAGCCTGGATTAGGTTACTGCAGAAAGAGATGACAATGGGAGGTGAGTACGTTAGGGGAAGTGAGACCAGCAAGAGGGAATGGATTGGGTGGGGTGTGTAGGTGGTTGACAGAGAAGTGACAGAAGGACTCCTCTCAATCTCTATTGCAGAACTGCCTGAGTGATGGAAGGCTTTACTAAAATAATAAATAATGAAAGAACAATTCGAGATTAGGTTGAGGGAAGAACTGAGTTCAGTTTGGTACCTTCCTTTTTAATGCCTTTGAGACAATCTAAGGAGAGGTGTAGAGAAAATCAATATATAAAACTGCAGTTCAGAGTAGAGATCTAGACTCATCACATAAATTTGGGAGTCATTTGCATGTAGGTGACATTTGATTATGAAAGCATTTGGTGGGTGTCAAATGCTTAGAGAGTGAGTACAGATTAAGGGGAAGAGAACTCAGAAAAACGTCTTGAAAAATGTCAACATTTAGAGGTTAAGAAGAAGAAATTAATCATATGGAGACTGGAAGTGGCAGGTAAAAGGGTAGGAGAGAAGTCAGGGTAGTGTAACACATCACAGAAGGCAAGGAAGGAGTATTTTAAGAAGAGAGTAATGAACAATATAGAATGCTGGTAAGAAGTCAAGTAAGAGGAAGATTGAAAAATGGTCATTTAATAGTGACATAGAGGTCACTGGTAACTACAAAGAGTTGAAGAGCTTTTTTTCTTAGTGGAAATTTTGTGGTTCTTGGTATTGTTGTTTTCTCTCCAGATCAATGAATCTCTTTCTCTCAAAATCAATAAACCTATTGCTTTGCTGATTAATGAATTAACCAAGATTTTTAGCATGAAGCAAGTTTTAAAGGGAGAAAGTAGAAGGCAGATTAAGGGAAATAAGGAAGATAAGCTACAGTGGTATTCTGGAATGTTTGTTAAAAACACAGATAACCTCCACTCAAATTCTGAAGATGGCCATGCAATAGGACTAGAGTGTAGTGAAAGAACCCCACTTTGTGGAAGGCTGACTGCAGTGGCCATGTGTCCCAGTATTCGTGCCCTTACAGTATTCTCTCATGTGACTCTGGGTTCATCCGTTGGATTGACGTAGGGTAATGGGATATTAGGATGAATGAAGCAAAGGCTTAGCTCTTAGGACTTGTCCTCTGAGATGTTTCTTCCTGTAAGGTGGCCGCCAATTTTAAAGAGGCATTGGTAGTTATATAGAGATGACCACAAAGAGAACTGATGCCACAGCTGGGAGCCCCAACTGAGCTGGCATCTAGCAGCAAGTACCACTAGTGAGTGAGGCCATTTGAGGACATCCCAGTACCTCTGTCAACTCCGCATGACTCATGAAAAAAATAATGGCTTGTTTTGTTTCAGAGCATTAAGTTTTGGATTGGTGTGCTATGTGGCAGAGGCCCATTTAACAAGGTGGTTGGAGGATACTTTCCTGGAACAGGATGCATTAGCCATTTTGCTATGACCATCCTCTTTTGCACTGCTCTTTCTGCTTCTTCCTTTCCACAAGTCACTTTTTTCAACTCCCTTCTTGGAGGCTTCGGAGACAACAGTATTGAGGAGGAATCTGAAGTCTTCCCTGGCTAATTGACTTTAATCTGTGAGCCTCCATTTCCTCAGTTCTAAATCACAGAGGACAATAGCTCTGAACAAAGCAAGGTGAGGTGGGATGTGCATGGGCTTTGGTACTTAGGAAACATTAGCTCTTTTCCTGTCTTCTGTCTTATCTTTTTTTTCCCTTCATGTAATCCTCTGCACCTGTATCCAAAATATATGTGTTTTACTCATCTTCAACAACATTCAGCTGGGCGTCGTATGCATCCCTGTAATCCCAGTACTTGGGAGACTGAGACAGAAGTTTCAAGGCCAGCCTCAGCAACTTAGTGAGACCCTCAGCAACTTAGCAAGTTTCTATATCAAAATAAAAAATAAAATCAAGCTGGGAGTAGAGCTCAGAGGTAGAATGTCCTGAGTTCAATCCCCAGTAACACACAAACAAGCAAAACAAAACAAAACAAAAAACTACAACATTCACCTTTATAGTCTTCACAGCCATCTATGCTTAAAAACAACAGGGCTGTTTATAGATTTACATGTAAGGTATTAGTAGGATTACTGGAGGGGTTAAAGTTTCTGCTCAGAAAATCACCCATGCTGAGTACTATCTTGTAGTGAAGCTATCATTTAAGATGAAGGCTTGGTGGGGGATGCAGGATGAGTGAGTTCTTCTGCCCTATACCACCTCCCAAAAGTTTCAAGCACTGGGGATTTTACATAATAGGAGACTTCTGGCTTTCAAGATGCTGAGGGGAAGCCAGAGTTCCTATTATGTTCCTAAGCTCTTCTTTTCTGCTTGAACAAGTAACAGCATCACTCACCTATACAAGCTATCAGTAGGGAATTTTGATACCCTCTCCCTCAGGACAAATCTAAAATAAAACGTCAGGAGCTGTAATGGTACCAAGCTCTCAAACAAGTGGAGTCCCCAGGCATTTCTCGGGATGGATAAGGAACTCGTGAAACTCATTGTACTCCAACCTTCTCTTCTGAGCACTCTCAGTGACCTGTTATTGTGGCTGATCACTGGTTGTTCTGCTTCAGGGCTACTCATGCAAGTGATTGGACGCAGAGCACAGGCTGCAGCCTAATGGAGAAGGGGCTAGACCGCTGGGAACTCACGAATGTGACTGGGCTTAGTAAGATGAGCCATTCATATACTGCATAGCTTGGGGAACTCACTGGAGAATTTGGGTTATTGGGGAAGTAGGTAAGGTTTTAGTTTCCTAAGAACACTGGAAAGGAACTTTGTGAAATCTGCTATCAACTTGCTTGTTCACCATTTCAAGTCATTCATTGTCACACAGTTCTTTCACAGGCAAGAAAATGACATGGCTGATACAGGTCTGAGAGGGAGAAAGAGGGTAAAACAGGATCGCCTGAGAGCTCAAACCATTTTAAAAGGTTTTATTTTGTTTCTGAAAGTCACTCTAGAATTTGGTTAATTTTTCTCCAATTATCCCTTCTTCCCAAATAGACTTAGAGATGCCCTGATAGCAGAATTGTGAGGACATGCAGATTTCCAGTCCTCATATCTACAAATTATAATTCCAGGGGCCTAGATGGGGGCTTAGAAATCTCCATTTAATAAAAAAACATTTGACAAAAATCCAACACCCATTCTTGTTAAAAGCATTGAAGAAATAAGAGAATGAAGGGGTCTGCATTTGGGCATTTTTCTACTTCTATCTATTGCACACTGCAAACCACAGAAAGATGTTAATCTCAAGTTTCATGATTGTTTTTATTTCAATAGAAAAGAACGTAAAGTTCCATAACCTTCCCTGCTGACCACAGATGCTCTTCTCCCTGCACCGCAGCACCACATGCAGATGTTGGTAAACGTGACTCATATGAGAAACGCTGAGGTCACACCTGGAGCTCCTGCCATCTACCTGTGCTCAGCATCTGGTCTTGATTCACTGACCTCTGGCCATGCCACACAGGAGAAGGACATGCCTTTCAAGGATGTTCTCTGGCATCTGGACATTTTTGTTTGGTATCCCTAGTGTGTGCCAGGTCTTCTATTTTGATCTTTGCATTTCCTCCCCTGGCAATCAGTCTATGGCCAAGATGAGGGACATAATTCAGTGTATCCTGACCCTTGACAACAGGAGCCTCCAGATAGAATCAAGCATGGCTCCTGGCAGCTCATGCAGGCCCTTTCTGTCTTTTCCCCTAATGTGCTTGGCTAATTTGTTTTAAAATTATTTCCAGCCCTGTTGCCTCAATAACCTTTCCTTGGCAGGCATTCCATGGTCTAAAAGGGCTTCTAAGGTATTTTCCTGTTCATTTACATCTTTGTTCACTATGTCCTCTCTAAAAGAACAGACAGAAAAAAAATTAAAAAGCTAGTACTTTCTTTTGTCCCTTTCTCCTTCTAATGTTGCATAAAAAGAGACAAGAAGCAACGGCAGTATGGTGCAGTAGTTAAATAAGCCCCTGGAAATATATTTCTTGAGTTCAAATCCTGGTCTGTGTCTGATTAGGTGCAGAATCTCAAGGAAGTTGCATAATTTCTCTGTTTATTTGTTTTTGATCTATAAGGTTGCAGTAATAATATCTACTTCCTGGAATTATCATGAGGATTCAATGAATTTGTACATATAAATAACTTTGAATAGTACTATGCATGGAGAAAGTGTTCAATAAGTTTGGCCATCATTTTCATGTATGGAAACAAATGGGAACCAACTGGCTTGTCTGCTTCACATCTGTGGATCTTGTTAGTATCTTTCAACATTGAGTGAAAATAAAACTCATCAAGATGAGTAGGGTAATCCTTGTACTTGGGAGTTGAAACAGAAGGATTGCAGGTTTGAAGCCAACCTCACCAACTTAGTGAGATGCTGTTTCAAAATAAAATAGGGCTGGGGTATAGCTAAATGTAGAATGCCCCTGGATTCAATCTCTACCACCACAAAAATGAAAACAAAACCAAAAAAACCTCATCAAATTAGTGACAGAAAAAAAATTATCTGAAATACTTTGGGTAGAGGTCAATAGAAGCAGAGAAGGTGAAAGGACTTAATTCCAGGATGAACTGAGAATATGTCAAGGATAGTAGGTCTCAGACCGCAAATATCAGATCAAATTCCCTTGGAAGCAATTTGTAACCCAAAGCATAGATCAGCGAAGGTTTGAATCAATCCTATTTTGCAAAATTATCCAGGTGGTTGTGGGCAAGTTAATTAACTTCTCAGAGCCTGAGTTTCATCTTTAAATTCAGATTAGTCATCCGCTCCTCACCAGTTAGTTGGCAAGGCAAATGAGAATGCTTATGCCAACACTGGACACAAAGTAGTCCAAAGTCATCATTAATTAAATATTAGAAAAATCCAATGAATATGAAGGCCGAGAAATCGAGGATGCAGCCAGAAGTACAGGACACCACCTGTAAATGCAAGGAAGGACTTCCTGCTGGGCTATTGTGAGCCTGGTGCTACAAAACCAGCGTGGTCTATTTAACTCCTCTGTGTGTTGATTCTCCCAGCAGTGACTCCCCTAGGAGTAAGTACTGATGGCTAAGCAATGCATTTGACAAGCTTCAAGGCAGTGACAGTCACTCTCCCACACAGCAGGCAACACTGAGACAGGCAACATATTTCCTAGGTCACAGTCCCTGTGGAATCAGAGCATACCTTATTTTTTTAAAGGTGAATTTCCTACTGTTCACCCTGCTTTGGATTCCACACACCATTGGGCATTAATGAACAAAGAGATCTAGGCCCAAGTTTCCCTGTGCATGGCTCATTAAATGGCCCTGAAAAAACAGCAGAAGGTTGTTTTGTGCCTCCACACACTTGTCCTACTGCATCATATTTATCCACAGGGTATTGGCACATGATTCTTCTTCCTTGATTACCTTTCACCTTCAACTTCAGAGACACAGGGGCAAAGCAAAAGAATGAACACAAGTAAAAAATGTAAGCCATATTTACTAAATATATGTTTTGTGTCAAGGCAGGCCTTTATGCTTTATCTTTAATTTTTACAATAGCAACAACTTAGCACAGATAATCTATTTCCAATTTTCCAGATGAAGATGCTATAAATAGACTCAAAGTTATGTCATAATTTATTCTAAGTCACACAGCTAGTAAGTAGTTGGCTGGGATTCAAAGGGGTTTTTTGTTTTGTTTCTGGACTTGAGGCCCATGTTCTTTCCAACAGAGCATGCTGCCCTTCCCAGAAATCATTCAGGTTGAGGATAAGGATAGGAAAGATAGAGAATGGAGTTTTCCACCCAGTGTGGTGGCACACACTTGTAATCCCAGTATTTGGGAGGCTGAGACAGGATGATTGCAAGTTCTTTGCCAGCTTCAGCTACATAGTAAGGCCATCTGCAACTTGGTGAGACCCTGTTTCAAAGTAAAGAATAAAAAATAGGGCTGGAGGTATAGTTCAGAGGTAGAATGTCCCTGGATTCAATTCCCAGTTCAGAAAAAAAAATGGACTTTCCTTTCTTTGTGAGTAGCCCAAGAGTCTCTCCATTCATTTTAATTCTAGTAATTCTAGGCTGACTGTTTGGCCTATAGACTTCCTGAAAATCAAAAAACAAATGAAACCAATGCCTCGGATTATCTTGTAGTGCTTTTTTTTTTTCTTTTTCTTTTTTGGTTGTAAAGTGATTCAGAGAGAACCAGTAATAAAGAACTTGTCTTATGTGGCCTCTTCTGGGGGAAAAATAGCCTTAAAGCACTTCATTCCCTGGTATTGCATAGATATTTTAAGGCAAATATTTTCATCTTTGTTATCCAGAAGAAAATGATTCATACATTACACAAATACTTATTGAGCATCTACTGCATTCCAGTTGTCATTATGTCACTTAAAAGAGATTACAGAATAGAACAAGTAACAATATCTGCCTTCAATGTGAGCTTCTATTGTTGGATGCTCAAAAAACCCCAAAAACAGGGAGTCTTATAGGAGACACTGAAGGAACAACTACTCCTAAGTGAGTTCAAGTTTACAACACATAGGAATAGAAAGTATGTCCTATATTTTAAAACCTCTGGGTGTCTATGACATAGTAAGTCAATACTTTCAAGAGCTCTGCCTTGTCTGAACTCAGATCTTTGTAACCCACAGTTACAAAGTTTTATATAATATCCATTTCAGTTTATAGTCTCTCTGATCTTTCCCCCTCAGATCAATGTTGCAAAATGTAATCAGAAATAATATACCCCCTCAGATCAATGTCAGAAATAATTTACAAATAACCAATGTTTATCCTCCACAGGAAACCCTTTGGAAGTGCTCTCTGGCCTACTAGATAATGTTCAGACTCCTCATGATGATCTACATGTCCTTCTAACGTGAAACCAGCTTGTCTAAACATGCAGGATGCCTGCACAGCCATTCCCCGTAAGATTCCATCTTCCTCTGCATTATATTGCCTTTGGGGGTCCCCCAGGCTCAGTGGCTGGACAGTTAGTTTGTTGATATGGATCTGAAGAACATATTGCCTTCACTCCTCCATCTAGTATAGAGGCCTGAGGGAGATTAGCTTGAGAGTGTAGCTCACTAAGTCAACGGGGTCCAGCCCTTATTATGTGGGGAAAAAAAATCACAGTTAAAGAGAACCAACATCAACAATACCTTCATATATGCATAAACATTTTAGACACTGATTTTTAAAAAAATGTTGACTTTGCTTGACAAGCCTGCAGCACCTATCATGAAAGAAAAGGCGAAGTTTGACAAAGTTGTGAATGGGAAGGCAGTATGGCCTCATTGGAGTTAATTTTAAGTTGGTCTTAAATGAGGCTTTGTCATGCATCTAAGTAACTTAAGTGGGGGCATCGAGAATGTGTTTGCTTGGAATATGTTTTCTTTTGCTCCCCTAAATATAACCCTTCTCAAAATTGAGAAAGGGAAAAACAAACAAACAAAACACCTCCTTCCCTCCGGAGGGTCATGAGTGCGATCAGGATTTTAATGACAGACATTTCCCCCTCAGAGCCTGCCATTCTCTATTCCAGGCAGCAACTCCAAGGAAGGAAAGCAAGAAAAGGCACCACTCACCACTCGGATTATTTTCCTCTTCTACTTTTAGGTTTGCCTCTGCCTTCCTGTTTTCATACCATTTATATCTAGGACTGCTAGAAAAGATGCAGTCTGTGGAGCAGCTAAAAGTGTGGATGTTACTGTCAGCCTGCTTTGGTTCTGACTCTGGTCTTGCCATAAGTCATGTGACGTTGGACAAGGTATGTGTTGTTTCTATGGCTGAAACAGTTATAAACAGTAACTTGATTGAGATGTAATCCACATACCATTCAATTTACCTATTTGAAGTGTATAAATCATTGATTTTTAGTTTAGTATACTGAAAAAATGGTATAACCATCACCATAATCAATTTAAAGCCTTTATTTATTCACTCATAATTTTTGATGGTACTAGAGATTGAACCCAGGGTCTTCCATTTCTGTGCTACACTCACAGTCCTAATTTTATATTATATTATTTTATTTTGTTTTGTTTTATTTTATTTTATTTATGTTCTCACTAAATTGCTGGGGTTCTCACTAAGCTGCTGAGGCTAGCTTCAAACCTGAGATCCTCCTATCTGATCCTCTCAAATACTAGTATCACTGGCATGTGCCACCATGCAAGGCTCAATTTAAAACCATTTGCTCACCCCCACAGAAAGAAGACTGTACCCATTAGAAGCCATTCACCATTCACCATTCCCCCCTTTCTATTCTAGACAATCACCAATCTACTTTCTGTCTCTATGGATTTACCTTTTCTGGACATTTCAAATTAATGAAGTCATATGGTAACACGTATTCATTCATGACGGGCTTCTTTTACTTAGTACGATGTTTTCAAGATCCATCTATGTTATAGCATGGATATGCTTTGTTTTTTAACTAATGTCTAGTATTCCACTTTATAAGTATACCACTTGCGTTTGGTCCATTCTTTACTTATGGACATTTAGGTTGTTTCCACTTTTGGGCTATTGTAGACAATGCTTCCATGAACATTCATGTGCAATATTGTGTGTGTGTGCGTGTGTGTGTGTGTGTGTGTGTGTGTGTGTGTGTGTGTGTGTTTCAGTTTTTCTTAGGTATATATGGAGGAATGGGATCACTGGGTCATATGGTCACTCTAGGTTTAACAACTTGACAACCCACCAAACTCCAAACTGTTTTCCAAAGGAGCTGCCATGACTTTATATTCCCATCAGTGGTGTATGAGGGCTCCAGTTTCTCCATGTTCCAGTCAGCACTCCTTATTATTCATTATTTTTAACAACACCATCTTTATTGATATGGAGTGGTATTTCATTGTGCTTCTTTGCTTGCTTGTTCTTTTTTAGTAATAGACTTCATGTTTCAGAACAGCTTAAATTTACAGAATTATATGAGCATATAACACATAGGGTTCCCACATACCATACCCTATAGTCCAACACATACTCAATTTCCTCTACTATCAACATCTGACATTACTGTGTTACTGTATTAGTTTCCTAGGGCTGCATAAAGTATTGCCACAAAGGTAGTGATTAAACAGCTTTTAAATTGGTTCTTAAAAGAGAAGGCTATATTCAAATATTTTGGGGAATTTTGAAATCTGAAAATGAAGTGCTTTCAGGGCAATGGACCCTCTCCTAGTTTCTGGTGGTTGCCAGTAGCCTTCAGCATTCTTTGGCTTGTGGCCACATCACTTCAGTTTCCCCTATCTTCTCATAGCCTCTTCCTTCCTTAAGTGTCTGTATCTCTCTCAGTCTTTCAGAATATCAGTCATTATATCTAGTTGCATCCAACCTACTCCAGTATGCCCTCATCTTAAGGTAATTATTTCTGCGGAGACCTAATTTCCGAAAAAAGTCAGATTCATCATCCTGAGGTTAGGATTTCAGCATAATTTTCAATGGGACACAATTCAACCCATATTAGGTGTATCTGTTACAATTAATAAACCAGTACTGTTGCACTATTGTTATTATTATTATTCAGACTGCATTAGATTTTGTCTAATGTCCTTTTATTTTTTGCTCCATGATCCCATCCAAGATGCCACATCACCAGTAGTAGGCATGTTTCTTTTAGCTCCTCATGACTCTAGCAATTTCTTATGACATTCTTGCTTTTGATTACCTTAACAGTTTTAAAGAGTTAATCTATATAAAATTCTATTAATGATTATTTCACAGAATAATAATTTAATAAACATTAATGATTATTAGTGTTATCATTATTTCAACACAATAAAAGCCCTTTTCTTTCATCATACCAGGTTTGCCTGTGTTTGTACTCTAGCAATTTCCTTGACAGTAGACATATATTATCTAAATAGTTACATAATTCCTAGCTACAGCACTATCTTCCTGACAGACTGGAAGCTCAGTGTGAAAAATGTACATCTATATCTAGATATAGACATAATTAATAAATTCCCTAATTGACAATGAATTAATAAATTAATTAATAAGCTTCTTTCTTGATCCTATTCCCTTTAGCTGTGTGTGGCTTTTCTGAAAATTAAAGAACATGCAGCTGACCTTGAATAGGTGACCCTAGAGATTGAGGCAACCCTATTTGAGGATTACTGCTTCAAAATATTTATTAAATGCTCATGTGCCAGAATTATAATTCATCTCCTCAGTGGCCTGAATAATTTTCCTCTTCAATTTCCAGGTTCACTTTAATAGCCATTTCTTGCTTAAATAATAAGGCATAGGCACTCTGGGATCGTGGAGATGAGTAACAAATGGTCCTTGGTCCCTGCCCTCATTAACCTTACAATCTAATTGTAGAGGCAGAAATAAATAACTCTAGTATGAGCTAAATCCAAAGTATAACTAAAGCTTTTTGATAATGCACAAAAGGGAACAATTAATTCTGACCATGATTATCATGGAAGACTTCACAGATTTGTAGCTTCTTATCTGACCTTTGAAGAATAAGTAAAATTTCAGCAAGTAGAGAAAGCAATGGAAGAAATTCCACCCTTATAGAAATCCCATGAGCAAAGACACCACAGATATGAATAATGAAATAACAAATAATAGTTTTGGTAGAAAAATCATTTTAAGTGTTCCAAAATTGTCTAGACATTTAATCATTGCAATGGAAGCCTGAGAAATGAATACTATTTGCATAATTATCCCTTATGAGAGTGACTAATCCTGACGAGTCAATAAAATTTAGGTGATGAGATGATGGAAGAGAGACAGGACAGGTTGGATAGGAAATGGGATGAGGCTGAAAGCTAAATTGGAATCAGATGATAAAAGACTTTAGATACCAACATCTGAGATCTGGGTTTTGGTTTTGTGGACAATGGGGGCCATTGAAAGATGATGAGTGAGCCGGGCGTGGTGGCGCACGCTTGTAATCCCAGCATTCGGGAGGCTGAGACCAGAGGATCCGGGTTCACAGCCAGCCTCAGCTACCTAGTGAGGCACTCCGCAACTTAGTGAGACTTGGTTTCAAAAAATAAAGAATAAAAAATAGGGCTGGGGATGTATCTCGGAGGTAGAATGCCCCTGAGTTCAATCCCCAGTACCGCAAAAAAAAAAAAAAAAAAAAAAGAAAGACAATGAGTGTTGTTGGAAAGAAATACTCTAGGTTTAGTTAACATAAGTAAATTTAGAAAAATGTCACACGTCTCATCAGAAAGACCTTATTGAAAAGAAGGCAAGGCAAGGAAAGGGAAATTGCAGAATGTATACATTCTTACGACTTGAAATGGGCCAACATCACAAAGTTTAAGGAAATGAGGCAAGCAGCCAGAGGATGTAACCATTCTAGACTTGGCCTGTTTGTAGGTCCCGGTTAACTCCACCTTAAGGGAAAGACTAGAGGGGTTTGGAAAGTAATTGTGTGTTAAAACTGAGTATGAGCCAATTGGGGTGGCACATACCTATAATCCCAGTACTTGGAAGTCTGAGACAAGAGGATTACATGTTTGAGGCCAGCTATGGCAACTTAGTGAAACCCTCAGCAGCTTAGTGAGACCTTGTCTCAAATAAAATAAAATGGAATAGTGGTGAAGCTCATAGGTAGAATGCACTTGGGTTCATATCTCAGTTGCAAAACAAACAAAGCAAAAATGACTATGCAATGATTTTTGGATTTGACTTAACAATAAAAACAAATATATTAAACATGATCAAGAAAACAATTGTACAGATCAGTCATATCTATTTATTGCTGACTTGGCCATGCTCACTCTATATAAAATATACATCTCTGAATCCACGTTAACCCATTCATTCTCCTATCTAACACCATCATGGGTTAAACAAGTTGTTCACATGGGGTAATCTGTGAAGGAAACAGAGGGTAGAGGGTACAATAATAAGAAAGTTCACTTTGACCGTAGAATGTCATGTAGAATAGTTCGAAGAAGAGGACGACTAATGTAAGAAAATTTTGGAGTGTTTCAGCCAATTATCAGAGATAAGGGACTGAATAAAGCCATGCAATTTTAAAGTATTTTCATTATATGCGTAGATAGTCCTGGGAGGAGAAATAGCTTGGGCAATTTTCTAGTTATATATTCTAGCAGTAGAGACATAACTGTTCAATTTAGAAAGCATCCCTCCTTATTGAACCACCTAGTTCATCCCTCTCCATTACAGAGGGGGAGAAAGGTGCAGAGATAAAGGGAGGAATAGTCAGGTCTCTAGCAAAGTCAGTAAAAGAATTTAGGCAAAAAAAAAGTTCTAAGCTGGGTGTGATAGTACTTGGGAAGCTGAGACAGGAGGATCTCAGGTTTGAGGCCAGCCTCAGTGATTTAGTGAGGCCCTCTGCAACTTAGTGAGACCCAGTTTCAAAATTAAAAAATGAAATAGGACTGGAAGTATATCCCAAAGGTAGAATGCCCTTGGGTTCAATCCTAAGTACAAAAAAAAAAAAAAATGTCTATGACTTTTTGGCCAGCCTCCTTTTCCAAAATGACTTTACCAGAGTCAGCAGTCACACATCTAGATGTCTGCTAGCCAACCAAAGGACAGAATGAGGCAGGGACAGGATCAAATGTGCACACAAGGAATGTGAAATTTAGAACAACAGAATAAAATAAAGAGAAGTCATGGAAGTTTAAATTTGCCACCTTCAAATCAGTGCCAAGTCCAGCCTGTAGGGAAGAATAAATTTACATAGAATCATATTTTTGTTAAAAATGTATTTGCCTTGACACCCTATCTCCTTCTAAGCACTAAACATGGTCTAACACTTTAACTTTTTTTTTAATCTTCCCTAAATGCTTCTGATTTACAGCTAGTCCCTTGAAGAAGATGGGGATCTTGAGAGTGAACATTTTCCATAGACCATACCTTAGAATCATTATCGAAGTAAAAAAAAAAAAAGAAAAAAAAAAAACTATTCCAGACCAGTGTGACACCAATTATGTGAATAAGTATGACTAAGAGATAGATAAAATGCCTGTATCCATGATGATAACTCCTTTCTGTGTGAACTGGATATAGCCACGTGACCTGCTTCCTTAGCCATAAAATGCAAATCATGGTTTAAACCCATTTTACTAGGCATTTATGAAGGCTTATGGCAACATGCTTTTAAAACTGAAAGCTCAATGTAAATAGAATTGCACTGTAAGTTGTTAATGTGCTCCAAAGTTCCTTCAGTCATCCATTAAAACATCTTTAATTTAGACTAAATGAATTCAAGTTTTGTAAGAATTCCAGCAGAAGCTAGTCTGAGGAGTGTTTTATAATGTTGTTTTGTTTTGCATATAAATGTTATATACAGTTATTGTAGAAAGTCTGCAAAACTAATGCCAATCTATGAGAAGCGGTAAAGCATAGTGGTTAAGTAACACCTGTCACTACCATTTGTGAGTGGGTTAGCCCCAGATTTTAAGTAACATCTCTGTGAATGGACCGATTTTTGATCTTGAAAAGAGAAAACATCAATGGGTTCTTCTTAGACTCATGATGAAAATTTAAGTTCTTGTTGTGAGCTATGAAGCTCTTAAGAATAATTTCTGGGTCAGAGTAAGCACTCAATAAATGTTAGTAACTGTTATTGCTGTTATGATTTTTCTTACTATAATGATAGCCAATTTATGTAACTAAATTGCACATAAATTGGAAGCATTCCATGGAAATTGAGAGGCTTGGTGACTCTAAATACCTTACACATAATACCAATTTTTTTCTAAACTGAAAGATGTTTTGGTTTTTCATTACTTCTTGAGTCAGCTTTGGTAAGTTAGTAATATGTATTTTTCTAGTAATTAGCTGATCTTCTAAGTTTTCAAATTTATTAGAAAAAATTGTTCAAAAACTTTATTTTCTTCCATTCAATTATTTCTAAATATGTACCATTGTTACTTCTAATATTGTTTTTATGCTCTTTGCTTTTTTGGCTGCTAAATCCTGCAAGTGATCAGTGCCCTGAAAGACAAAAAATAAATAAATAAATAAAACATTTGTCTTTTCAAAAATCTTCTTTTTCTGGCTTCATACATTTAGTGCTTGGCTTATTAAACTAAACTTATGTTCCTTTTCAAATTACAGATTGAAGTCTTTCAGCCTACAGATTTCCTTCTGAGATTTGCTTTAGATTCATCTGATGATATATTTTTAAGTAGAACATTTTTTGTTATTATTCAGTTCTAAATTTTATAACGTTATTTTTCGACATGAATTATTTAGAAAAGTATTCTTTTAAGTTTAAAACTGCCCAAGTTTTATTATCTTATCACTGATTATTAATCAGCAATAAATAATTTTTAGATAACAATTTTAACGGGTAAGAAATTCAGAAATAGTTTAGTGAAAAATGTTATACTGGTAGTGTCTTCTGCTATCTTCTAACAATGCTATGCTGCTAGTGTCTTCTGCTATTCTCTAGTGACTGGGTGGAAGGTCTAAGATGATATCATTCATTTGCAGGTCATAATGTTTGGAAGTCTAGGTTCAGCCCAACACTTTTCCATTTCCATGTAGTCAGAGGCTCTTTCCATGTGATACCTCCGACAGGATTGGACTTTTCAATGTATGACAGCCTCAGCGTGATTGGATTTGTTGTGAGGAGGTTCAGGGCTCTATTTTATGTGTTTCAATAGGCCTGAGTAGCAGATAGGCTTTCTATAGCCTGGCCTCAGAGGTTCAAGCATATCACATCCTGCCAGATGCTACTGGTCAAGAATGTGCCTAAGGCCCGCCCAGATAAAGGGGAAAGTCAAATAAACTCTAATCTTCCTCTCAATAGAAAGATTAGCAAAGAACCCACGGCATCCTAATTGTTTCACACTCATCAATGCTCCCTCTGATGACTATATCCAATTCAAGGTTCAAGATCTGCCAAAGATGAACTGTCAACACCAATAGATCCAGATGGCATGACTTCTCTTTTCCTGGTGACCAACAAACTAAAAATATATTTCGATTGCTTCTCCTACACTTGATACAATAAGGTGGTACATCATAATATCCAAAACACTACTCTTTGGAAAAGTTAAGAATATGAACTGCAAAACAATCACTCATCTAAGGTAATTCTGTAATCTTCGGGTGGGAGCAGGCCCTCCTTTAGGCTTAGGACCTCCACTCTGGAAGGGTGGCTCACTTTTCTTCATGGCTTCATCCCTGAATACTTGATTCCTGATTATTTGCCATGATCACACCTGCTGTGGCCTTAGAAGAGTAGGTCTGACTTTTAGGGCCTGCTTATTGCTCATGAAAATATTTTGATTTTTGACTAGACAAAAAAAAAAAAAAAAGTGGACTGGTAGCTTTTTATGCAGTTAAATCATTCCAGCACTTAACTGGCTTCTTGTCGATTTCTTTTCATTCAATTTCTTGTGCCATCAACCGAGGTCTTTCTTAAGATCTCAGATCAGCTGTTTCTCTTTGCTTGCTCAGCCTCATGCATAGCGACTCATAATGAAGCTGAGTGGCTGATACTCTCACATCACACCCTTAATCAAATATTTGCTACAAGACCTTCAGAACCATCCTAAAATGTCTCAGATAACAAATGTGTAGAAGAGTGCATGGATAGAGATCTTTTGAGAAGGTAAACCTACACTTAAGTTCCTTGGACTGAAAGTGAGATGTCACTTCAACTCACATTCGATAGGCAAGAACTACACAGATACCACCCCTCACCACCCCACCCCACTTCAGATGCAAGAGGTCTGGGGAATGGGATTTTTCTATGTCCTTAGAAGGAGGAAACAAGATGGTGAATATCTACCTACTTACTGCCACAAATTTTGTGCAAGAGTTTTAACTGTGTTTAATAGACCACTTAGATAGGGTACTGCGTATGGCTCATAACCAAAAATTAACACATATTTTAATTTTTAGTGTTGTCTAAACAGTCTGAAATTATAATTTTTATTTCCTTGTGATCTTATTGGCTTCTAGAGAATTAACAAAACATTCTCTCAGGAGACCATTATGTCATGGTGAGAAAAGAAAGTGCCTTGTATAATTTATGTCATTTGGAAATCAACGAGGCCTATGTTTGGTGTAATATAGAGTCATTAAAGTATTGTTACATAAACAATTGAAAATAAGGTAGATGAGAAAATAAGGGACTTAAAATTTTCCAATTACTTCCTAGTTCACTTAAATAAAATTCCACTTCGCATAAAGCTTCCAAAGGCCTGATTCCTGTCTACCTGCCCACACTTGGCTCATTAACTTTCCTTCCACTTAGCTATGGAGCTTCAGCCACATCGGACTCCTTTGTATTCCTGCCTCGGATCTTGGCACCTGCTGTTTCCCTGTTTCCAGACCTGGTCCTTGCTTGTCATTTAGTTCTTGCTCAAATGTCAGACCACTGACATCATGTCCCAGGCGAACCCAATCACATGCTAACATATTACCTAGTTTTATTATTTTCATAGCATTTGCCATTATCTGAAATTAGCTAACTTATTTTTACATTATCTATCCTCCTCATATAAGTTATAATTTTATGAAAGAGGGACTCTTGCCTTTCTCAATTAATATTTTATTCAAATGCTCACTAGAGTATTGAGAATTTAAGAAACATTGCATAAATATATGTTGAATTAATGAGTATCTAACTTACTTCACTTTCCTATCCATGCCTAACTCCAAGATGCAGAGGTTGTGATATTGAATTATTCAAGGTTGCTATTTTCTCTCTGTATGTGTCTGTCTCTCTGTCGCTCTTTCTACCTCACTTTTTCTTCTTCCTTAGAGTTTTTCCTTTCCTATCCTGTTCTCTCTCCCTTTCCCCCTCCCTCCCTACTGTATTTGGGTTTGTCTTGCCAAGGTGAGATGTTCATTCAAAAATATATTTCTTAGCATAAAGCTTTTGACTTGTATTTGGTAAATGACTTTATTTTTTATTTCTGGTGCTTTTTCTACATTTTATCTTCTTGTATATCCTTACTTTTTATTTTATTAAAATAATGACAAGAAATGTCTCAGTCATATAGTTATTTACAATACATTTCCATAACCCTAACAGGTTTTATCTTTCCCTATTCTTCAAAAATGTTTTAAAGCAATATATATATGTGTGTGTATATATATATATATATTATATATATATATATTTATATATAAAATTTCAGTGACAACATTTTTTTATGCAAATACATTTCCTAGTGTTTCATCAGTATTCATTTGGAAAGGCTTATACCAATTCAGTCTTGATTTCTTTATGGAAGCTTTGAGCTCAGGAAGCTTTGTCACCTCCCCTCTTGGTGACATATTACATTGGCCTGTGGTACTGGGTAAAAACACTTGAATTTTTCCTAAAACTCACTTTTAAATTCAAGTTTCTATGTCTTTAAATATCTCTTTAGTTACTTCAAACTACTAATGTTTCAATTTTAAAATTAAATTAAACTTAGGCACGTTGGACAGTGTATCTCAGAGAAGAGAGACAGCTGTAGGATGTGTTTGTTGTGAACCTGAAGGACCGTGTGGGGCTTTTTCAAGTGAAGAAAATGAAAACTGACCCAAATTGTGAGCCTGTTTTGCAAACATGTCTCACGAGTGAGGGATGGCCCAAGGTCATTTCTTGTTATTAGGATCTCTTGGGAAGAGGCAGGATTATTTTCAGGGTAGTCTGTGTGAAATGGGTCGGTGCTGCCTTCAAGCTGATGTTCATTTGGAATGAAAGTGCCAGCGCAGTTTATGTGCATCCTGACTGGTCCTGATTGCTCTTTACAAGGTAGGATATTTTGAGTTCTGGGCAAAGTTCACAAAACAAGTCTCCATATTTTAGTCATAAGAAGCAGCCAAGATAAACTAGGAATTGGTAGCTTGGAGATTCATATAGGAACCCTGCAGAATTGTCCTTTTCCCTAAAGATTAGAACTATTCAATAGGATGGGAATTTTCTCTGATATCTATAATATTGAGAGTAATTAGTGAAAGAAGTGTAACAGCAGGGGGATAATTGAGGATATGTTTGAGTAATAATGGTTAACAGACACTGTAATTTGAAGTAAGTAACTCTTACCTTTAATACTAAATTAGGGTTTACTACATTCCAATCTCCATGACAGGTATTTTCCACTTTTTAGCTGCCTGATTCACCACCAGCAATCTGTGGGAGTGAGTAAGTGTTATTAATCCCATTTTATACATGAGAAGACTCCACCTCTTATAAGGTTTTAATCATTTTCCCAAGGCTATGCTGTTACTAAATTGAGGCTTCAAATTCAGAAACCAGGCAGCAGAACTGTGAGGAGTATCCTTTAAATGATCATGCAGGTGGATGGATGGATGGATGGATAGATGGATGGATACATGATGGACGGAAATTGGGTAGATGGATAAATGTACGAATTAATTCTTAGATGGTGTCAGACAAAAGTAGGAAATTAAAATTTGAAAACATGTCTTATGTTGATTTTAATTAATTTTTAAAAATACTGATTTTCCTCTAAAAGACCATTTTCAACCATGTGTTCTGCAAAGTGTCTGCATTTCATGGAAGCTGTTAGATGCTAATCTCTCATTAGAATGGAGGAACTTGCTACACATCGAGTCACCTGTCCCAGCTGAGCAGAGCTGGCAGTTGGTGTTGCTCTTTCATTAACACCATCTGAGTACCAAATTGATGTTTTACATTATTTACTTGCCTCTCATCAAAAACAAGGACAAAGCATGAACCAAATCTCAGAGAAAATACCCCAGAGCTTCCTCACATACAACTGTACACTGTATAATTCTAAGCTTTTTGGAAATACCACATGCTTGCAAAAATTTTCTATAATTGCTACAAATAATCACCAGAGGGGGGACATGTTCATTCATTTGCTTAATTTCTAATAATGTTTTCTGCTATGGCAATATTGTATTAGTCTCTTTTACATTTAATTTGGCTTGTGACCAATCAAACTTATGCTTTTTTTACCAAATAGTATAGGATTTGAATGTTTAGTATCTCGTTCATGTTATTTGTTCTTAGATTGAATGCCCATACCCTGTTGGCTGAGCTGTTTTCTAATGAGAATTTTGTAAAATGCTGTAGAAGCTCATCATAATTTAAATTTCTTTCTTTCCATTCACATAAGCTCCATTTTAAAATATAACAATTTTTGCCACTGAATGAGTGTCGGCTCTCTAGAAAGCACAGGCTTTTTCTCCATACAGCTAAGTTGCTGTTGCATCTGAGAGCAACAGCCATGGTCCTGATTTTAGAGCTTACTATACTAACCTAAGAAATCATGTCTCCATCATTTTATCTTGGTATACCTCCAACTTCTCAGTAATTGTGGTGATCCTTGATACCAATATGCTCAGTACCCCCTGAAGTTTATATGCAGTCACAGACCGTATCTTGTGAATCTTGCATTAACCCTCAGGGAATACCCATTACTTGTTGAGAAAATGGAGACTCAGAAATATCCAGCAACCTGTCAGTTATAAATCAGCTAAAACTTTAATGTCTAGATTTAAGCATATAGTCTTTGACTCAAAATCCCCCATTCTCCCCTGGGTTCCATCCCCAGTACTGAAAAAAAAAAAAAAAAATCCCCATTCTGTCCCTGTACCTCCCGATACTTCTGGTATTATTCTCCTTTGCCCCATGACACGTGTTCCATATGTGAACAGCTTTTGCTACTAAAATATGGTGTCTCTAATGATTTCAAACATGTGTTTTTATTTCTACCTATTGAACCTCACGGAGTAACTTTCAGCTGTTTCATAGGAACACCTGCAAATGTTAGGACCGAGATTGAAGAGCACAGTTTTCTCTGTGATCCCACAAGTTACCATTTTTCTAATTCCGTTCTCTATAACTCTTTATGGGGAATAATTTTCAATTTTTCTAGGTATCATGGCCACTTTCCTTCAATCACATTCTGCTTTATGTGCAATCTGGCCAGTGAAGAGAGCAATGTTAGCATATTCCTCTTCTCTTGCTAACACTACTCAATGTGGAATTGCTTCTCTTTGTTTTATTTTGCTTTGTTTAGTAGGCACATGACATAGTTAAATCATATATTTTTCACTGTGGGCTAAGTCCTCTTAGCCATTCTCACATATATTGTGAATTAGGCTTTCCTCCTCTACTGTGCATTTTTAGTTAGTAGGGAAAATGCTTTGAATTAGACTATTTTTTTTTTTTTTTTTTTTTTTTTGTGGTACTGGGGATAGAACCCAGTGGCATTCTACCTCCGAGCTACACCCCCAGTCCTATTTTTTATTCTTTATTTTGAAACAGGGTCTCACTAAGTTGCGGAGTGCCTCACTAGGTAGCTGAGGCTGGCCTCGAACCCGGATCCTCTGGTCTCAGCCTCCCAAATGCTGGGATTACAAGCATGCGCCACCACGCCCAGCTTGAATTAGACTCTTCTGATACACTACTTCAGACATTTACTGCTGCCAGCCACTACAGTGTAGGCCAAACCTGCATGGCTGTGTATGGGACAACTCAGCAGCATCCCATTTCCTTGCCTCCTGTCTCTTACTTCTCACTTTGGGCTTTAGACAATGCAAGAATGATGCACTGCAAGACTTCCCTTGGACCCCTGTTTGTATAAATGAAGAATGTAGGGAGAATCAATGCCTTTCAGAGTGTCTCTCAATAAATACACTTTTATTGTCTCTCTCTCTCTCTCTCTCTCTCTCTCTCTCTCTCTCTCTCTCTCTCTCTCACACACACACACACACACACACACACACACACACACACACACACTTGCTTCTCTCTGCTTTTGTTTGTTAATTTTGTAGTTTTATATATACCTTGGAGTTAGCCTTTGCTTTTTGGGGATACAGGCTAAAGCCAATTACAGAAGATTAACATGTACTTCTGAAATATACTCTCTTTTAGATTTGAAGCATTCAAATTTAAGCAATTCTAATTCTTTTATCCAGAGACCTTGTTCTTCTCATCTCTGTATTCTTGATTGGGTAATGATTTTCTTTTTTTTTTTTTTTTTTTTTTTTTTTTTGTGGTACTGGGGATTGAACTCAGGGGCATTCTACCTCCAAGCTATACCCCCAGCCCTATTTTTTATTCTTTTATTTTTGAAACCGGGTCTCACTAATTTGCAGAGTGCCTCACTAGGTAGCTGAGGCTGGCCGCGAACCCGGATCCTCCGGTCTCAGCCTCCTGAATGCTGGGATTACAAGCGTGCGCCACCACGCCCGGCTTGGGTAATGATTTTCGATGTATCAACAGGCACTGGGCGTAATGATACCAACTGCAAGCTATATAAGTTGAAAATCGTTCTTGTGGAGGAGAGAGGAGAGTAACTAAAAAATAGTTCGGGAGATCCAATGCATATACTGGGGATAAAGGTACAAGAGAAATATCATTTTCACTACAGAGACTCCATATGTAAGTTGCCACATCCAGGAGGATTTGAAGACCTGAGTACTCCGGTATGACAGGTGTTATATGCCATTCTTCTTCATAAATTGTATTTGCAAAGCCATATCAACTTCCATGAGCTATTTTGATTTTAGTGTGAAAACTGTATTATCAGTGATCATTTTTTATTGGAAAATATATTTGACTATAAAGTACACTTATTTTAAAATTAAACCTTACAAGTTATTAAATATAATCACTAAAAGAATGTAGCTGGAAAAAACCTTGGACATTTTCTACTTCCTGCTTCCTAGTCAAACTTTTCAAGCAAAGACTTAGGTTGAAAGTGGTAAGAAAGCCTGTTCTAGGTCTCCAAGAAAATCAAGCAGCAGTGATTTGAGCAGAGTCCTAGATGTGGGGACTTTTTCACAACACTAATTTCTGAGCTTTAAAAAATGAGGGCCTTTTGTTCTATTCTCAGGAATTCCCACAGGGAATAGTCCGTTGAACTTTTTGAAATGCGACTGAGAAGAAAACAGTTTGTGAAAGCCTATTTTTGGTATTTTTCCCATTTTAGTCTCCTTTTAATCCTTTAATATAAGATTCATCTCTTATCCTCACATTCATAATCCGCTTGACAGCTCTAAATCATGTGTCTATCCTGAATCTGAGCATCCTCACTTTCTCTGTCCCCATAGTCCCAACACTTGTCATCCTCTGAGACAGTTCTTCCTTGGTCTTGTACCCTCCTTCTTACAGCCCTATGGAGTATTATTTTCATAGCCCTCAGTGTGACTCTTCTAACATGCAAATCTGATGGTGCCATTTCTTTGTTCCAAATCTCCTGACAGCATCACATTAAAATGCAAAGATGAGCTAGTTGTGGTGATGTACACCTGTAATCCCAGTACTTGGGAGTACTTGGGACAGGAGGATTGTAAGTTCCAGGCCAGCTTTAGCAATGTATTGAGACCTTCAACAACTTAGAGAGACCTTGTTTCAAAATGAAAAGTAAAAACAGAAAGTGGTGGGGTGTAGCCTAGAGGTAAAATACTTCTGAGTTTAATATCAGTACAAAAAAAAAAAAATTAAAGATATTTTTCAAGGCTCTGTATGGTTTGATCCCCTTACCCATTTTACAGGAGCTAGTATGCCATCCAGACTTCCTCAAACAGGCCCAACTTATTCCCACTTCAGTGTCTTTATGCTTGATATTTCCTGGGCCCAGATTACTCTTTCCCCAGATTTTCATCATTTGTATCTTTACATTCCAGACTTTGCTCATGCCAGCTCCGTAGAGTCCTTCCTGACCATTTCACATCTCCCCTCCCCACTCTGTCCCCTTATTTTTACCCTTCATTGATAGCAATTTTCACTGTTTTAAATTAGACTATGACATTGTCAAACTTATAAATTCTGTGTCTTGTTTATTATAGTGGAAGCTCCATGAACAATATTTATATTGTTAATCTCAGTATCTTCAGCACCTAAAAGAGTGTCCAGCCACCAGATTGGTCCTGGATCAATGTTTATTGAATAGATGGGTGCACAAGATTATAAATCTCTTCTATAAAGAAGTTATTTTCTGCAAACATATGCCATTATGATTTTATTTCCCATTCCCAAGCAGTTATCCTGCTAACTAACTAAGCAATTCTCCATTAATAGTCAATCAAGAAAGCAAGCCTCCAATTCAAGCTATTAGAGAGTGTTGAATTATCCTGCACATTAGAATGCTTGGAACCTGAATGTCAATGCTATTTGGCTGCAAGTTATTTACTGCTTTTGGAACATAGAGATGGTAATCTTCAAATGATCTCATAATAGCAGAAGAGCTCCTAGATGGCCTACCATTAATTATGTTACTATTTTATACACTGCGGGCAGTAGCTAATTAGTCCCCACAGCATCCCTGGGTGGGAGCAGAGACAAGGGAAAAGCCCTGGAGACAGAGACATCATCGTGGGTGGCTTTAGTGCATGAAAGAAACTCTGCATTCAAGAGCAAACTCTCATCTCTCTTTTAGATTTTCTATGCTCAAATTAATATATCCACTAGTCAAATAGTAGAGTCAATTCTCACCTATTTGTATTTCTTACCTAATTTAAGGAGTTGGGATTTACCTCTAAGGAATTATGTAATAATAATAATAATAATAATAATAATAATAATAATAATAGAAAGGTTTCTAAATGAATGTGATTGGAATCAGCCAGAATTGAATTCAAGTTCAGGTTCTGCACCTTCCTAGTGAACTTGTCTGAGATTGATTATCTTTATCTGTAAAATTGCAATGATAGTAGTATCTACCTTCTAAAGTGTTAGGATATATAAAAGACAATAAATTAAACCAAATAGTATAATGGCTAGTATACAGAGAGTGCTATTACTATCGTTTAAAAAATTTTAAACATCAGCCAGGTGTGGTGGCACACAACTATAATCCCAGTACTTGGGAGGTAAGACAGAAAGATTACAGGTTCGTAGCCGGTCTCAGAAATTTAGCGAGACCCTCAGTAGCTTAGTGAGGTCCAGTTTCAAAATAAAAATAAAAAGAAGTATAGCTCAGATATAAAATACTCGGGTTCAAGCTGGGCGTGGTGGCTCACACTTGTAATCCCAGCATTTAGGAGGCTGAGACCTGAGGATCCGGGTTCGCGGCCAGCCTCAGCTACTTAGTGAGGCACTCCACAACTTAGTGAGACCCCATCTCAAAATAAAGAATAAAAAATAGGGCTGGGGGTATAGCTCTGAGGTATAATGCCACTGAGTTCAATCCCCAGTACTGCTAAATAAATAAATAAATAAATAAATAAATAAATAAATAAATACAAATTAAAAACTCGGGTTCAATCCACACACAAAAATATTTAAACATCAATCAATAGGTATTTTTGAGGGAGAGACTAAATTAGTGTAATATAATTGAGCCTGTGAGAGATAAAATTCTGGCTCTACCTTATCTGAGATTATGATCACTTTGATGAAAAAGGGTATGATTACTTAAAATGAGATTTAATAAAAAAAATCTGCAAATGGTAAAAAAATATAGTAATAGACATAAGGTACAAGAGAATATCGTTAAGCTAAGATTACCTGGTTTGTCTCACAAAAGAAGATGAAATTCAAGGAGCATTCATAGAAAGTTGAAACTTAGAAAGTTAGGAAATAAGTAAGAGATTCTTCACAGGAAAAAAATTATGCTAATTTCAATTTTCTATTATCTGGGTTCCTTGCTGTTTATTTTATAGTTGTTCCTGCTGAATACCATCCCTCTAGAGACTCCCACTTCACAAATACTTTGTGAGTCTCGTTCTGGTGCCATATGTTTCTGGCAGTAAGAGAGTTACATTTGTTCAAGGACCTTATTTTACACTAACATATCTAACTTTTACTCATCTGAACACTTAAGTGTCCCTTACAGTTAGTTTTGGTTTCTTGCATTATACTAGTTAATTGAATGGATGCAATGAATTAAAAGTAAGTATTAGAGCCATGAATAAGTAGGCTCATCTTTCAAGGGGAAAAAATGACCCTACTTCTAGACCACACAAGTAAAGAGATGAGTGGATTCCATGCTTTTCCCCCTACAATTATTCTCTACAAATCCTTTTTGCCAGCAAACACAAATTACATGACATTAGACTTGTTAAATATTTCAATAAAAAGTAGGACTCGAGTACAAAATGACTGCTTTATACAGAAAAGGGAACTTTTTACAGAGTTTTTATGGGATGTGACCTCATTCCATTATTAATAATGCACTTTGTGAGTTTTCTTTCATCCATTGATCTTGCGGGAGCATTGCTAACATTAACTAATTAATCCTCTTGTCATCTCCATGGGAAAGGTAAGACATTTATTTAAAGGCTTACTCTGCCGTGATGAAACTTGGGGAAAACTCTTTGCCAGTGCTTGATGACTGTGGGGCGCCCAGGTGACAGTGAGAGCCGACTTATAAAAGAAAGGGCCTGACTCGACTTTCCTGGCCCAGACTTCTCCATCTCACAAGTGGTCTGACCATTTTCTCTATATATTCTTGCTGGCTCAAATCTATTCCCATCTGTTTGGAAGGCGTAGTGCCCAACCAAGCATTGGTCAGATCCTTGGCACTGATCATGGGAGATGAGCCCTTTCCGGCAGTCTGTGTTCCCCTGCCATGTTGCATCTGTTTTGCCAGATGTCACACCTCTGGGTCCCCTGGTATGCCATCCCTGTTGCCGCACGTCTATTTACAGCACATCTGCCACTGTGTAAATACCAAGCAACAAAATAAATGATACAGCTGTGTGTGTGTGTGTGTGTGTGTGTGTGTGTGTGTGTGTGTGTGTGTACTGGGATGGGGGTTGGCAGACACACCTACAGCATAAGCATCTTTATGCATTTCTGTAGCACTGCCCCCATATACCCTCTCCTGGTGCTGTTTGTTGCAGACTACCACTGGGAAGCACTAAGTCATCTGCCTTTATCAGTCAAAATGGATGCTTCAAAATATATTGCTTCCATAATCAAATGGTATATTACAAGTCTTCAGCCACAGAATTCTGGATCATGAAATTGAAAGGATCACATCTTTCCCAAATAGAAGCCATAATAAGGGATATTGGAGCTCTTCTTAATGGTTCTTTCATGCCATTATTTATTCATTTATTCAACAGATATCCATGATGTACTTCCAAGGTATGTAACCCTGCAGTGCATGAACAAAGAACTATGGAGAAATGATACCTGAGGAAGTAAAATATAAACATAGGAGAGGTAATGGTTGGTGTCTGAGGAAGAGTCCTCTGTGGGCTACAGAGTATAGGGAAGACTGCCCCAGTAGTGAAGGTCAATTTCTATTGCATTCAACTTACAAAGAAACAGTGAATATTTTACGGACACAGGGGAACAGTTGCAGAAATGACATGAAGGAAGATGTGTCTATGTTATATTATTTTCATGGTAACTTAATATGTGTATAAGCAGTGAAGTAAGTGTGTGTGTGTGCGTGTGTGTGTGTGTGTGTGTGTGTGTATGTGTTTGTGTGTTACTCAACTCTAGTTGACTCCCTAGGGTCACTTAAATAAAATCTGAAAGAACCTGAAGAACTGTCATCAGAAAGGTATATTCTGGGCTTGGATGTACCTCATGCGGCAAAGCACTTGCCTTGCAGGCATAACACACTGGGCTTAATTCCCAGTACCAACAGAGAAAAGACAATTAAATAAATAAATAAATATTCCAGGGTACTCCAAGAGCATTTAACTAGAAAATGAAGTACCCCATGCAGAAACTAATACATTCAAATGCAATTGTGTGACATTTCTCTTTATCAAAATCCATACAAAAATTTTTGAAAATTATCCTAAAGATGATAGAAATGAAAATTTTGTTACAAATATTGCATGAGCCCTACCAACCTTTAAGAAGTTTAAAAGTCTAAGTCAGCGCAGTGGTGCACGTTTATAATCCCAGGATTTGGGAGGCTGACACAGGAGGATTATATGTTCCAGGCCAGCATGTGGTAACTTAGTGAGAGTCAGTTTCAAACTAAAAATAAAAAAGGATTGAGGGTATAGATGAGTGGTAGAAATCCCTTGCCCTTCTACTCCAGGTTCAATCTCCAGTACCACAAAGAAAACAAGTTTAGAAATCTAGCAAATTGCAGGCAGTCAACTCCAGGCCAGCACTTAAGTTATAGACACTTCTTGGCCTCACATCCCTCTACAACCTTGCCACCTGGCTCAACTATGTTAGTTGGTTCTTTTAGCAAAATATATTGTATCTGCCTTGGAAAGAAATTTTATGCAGGTTCACTTTTAGAAAAGAGAATAGGAAATTCCTGACTGCAGAACAAGTCATAATTTTTTGCCAATATAATAACACATGTGTATGCTCAGAATTAGCTCAATATCTTGCTTTCATTGTAATATACAAGTTGATATGAGACATGTAGCCCTCTCAACCCAATCTCCAATACAGGAGTTTAATCATAATTGCCAAAATAATTTGTTATATGTATGAAGAATGGTTAGTAGGTGCGTTATAACCAACAGGCAGAGGATGGGCACTTGAGCCATAAAATATGAACTTTATAACTCGCTAACGAACATGGTGTACAACCATTGACACTAATTCAGGGAGAGTAAGCAACTGTGACTATACTGGTGGAGCTTGCATCGGATCCCTCTCTTGCCTTTCCCAATCCACCATGTGTATATCTAGCATAACCTTTTTAGACCATTCAAAATGCTCCTGAATTCAGTTTTGGTTTTTTTTTTTTTTTTCTGATGACAGGTTATCTTTTAGTGGTCATGCCTGATGTGCTGACATTTAGAGTAGAAATTGACATATTTTTGAAATACTAAGGGTGCCCTCTGCCTTTCTATCATTACCAACAAATGGTGTTTTTCTAGATACCCCATGCACTCACCACACTGTTTTCCATGCAGCCCTTACAGTTAAACTTTAGTGACCTTTTATTTATTCTCCAAATGAAGAACGCAAGTGCTTGCAGTTTGAGTTATAAGGTTAAAGTTTAACATTGGACATATCTATTCCACCTCATCAATCCTAGAGTTTGGTTTGTTTGCTTGCTTGCTTATTTGTTTTATAATTTCCCTCCTCTCATACTATGGGGCATTTTTAAACTCCAAGTGATTTGATGAAAAATGTAAACCCAGCTGAAATGCTTCCACATATCAACTCTTTCACTAATTCTGCCAATTTTTTAAAGAGTTCTTTGGGCATGTAATGGTAATTTCATCTGTAGGTGGGATATTTTAATAACTGAGGGCTGGAGAATCTGATGTTCAGTGATGTAAATCAGTTCCTTGTTTTGTCTTATGTGCCTTCCACTTTTCTTTTAAAACATGGCTCTCTTTCTAGCACCAAATATTAACCACATCTATAAAACTTTTTTTTTTTTTTTTTGCGGTACTGGGGATTGAACTCAGGGGCATTCTTCCTTTGAGCTATACCCCCAGCCCTATTTTTTATTCTTTATTTTGAAACCGAGTCTTACTAAGTTGTGGAGTGCCTCACTAGGTAGCTGAGGCTGGCCGCGAACCTAGATCCTTCGGTCTCAGCCTCCCAAATGCTGGGATTACAAGCCTGCGCCACCACGCCTGCCCATAAAACATTTTTTAAAGGATAATAGCTTTATATATTTGGTCACTGCAGTTAATAACTTTGACAATAGGTCTGCTGAAAATGTTGAATTGGGTTCAGTCAAGGCACAACCATGAAGAACTTTTCTGTTGTGTGTGGCATACAATCCTAAAACATGTCATTTAAGAAAATTCCAAAATCACAGAGTAGAAACACATCTAACCCAGTTGTTGATTCCACTCTTGAAATGTTAATCTCTGAATAGTGGCCAATATGGATTACAAATGCCTTTCTAAATGTGACATTTTTGATAACTATTTGGTTGATGTTGAAATAACAGGGGGAAGAATTACTAATGAAGCATTCACTTAAACTCCAGAAGTGATCAGGAAAAGTAGCAAGGTAAGGTGAAAGAAACATGAGATTTAGATCAGGAGATTGCCACACCATGATTCCAGAGCCTCTGTCTTCTTTAAAGTAGAAAACAGAAGACCTATCTAATAAGATTAGTATAAGACAGATTTTAGATGAAATAAGCAGGGGTGCATTTAACATTTACCACCTCTCATTTAACACCTCTCTAAATACTTCCCAGCAGATTTCCTATGTTATAGAGCTAGACAATACAAAAACTTTACTTTAGAGACTTCCTTGCTGTTGGGCCTCCATATTCAGATTCAGCCTCCATTATTTTTGTTTGTTTCTTTCTTTGTTTTGTGGTACTGGAGGTTGAACCCAGGGACATTCTACCTCTGAACTAAACCCCAACCACATTTTATTCTTTTATTTTCAAAGAGGGTCTCACTAAGTTGTGGAGGGTCTCTCTAAGTTGCTGGGGCTGGCTGTGAACTTGGGATCTTCCCATCTCAGCCTCCCAAGTACTGGGATTACAAGCATTTGCCTCTACATCCACTTTCAGCCTACATTCCACCACAAAATTGCACTGGAGTGAGGTTTATAAGAGTGAGAGATGGACATCATTAGCTACACAGGAAAAGGGGTTTTCTCCTTGCAAGGGCGATGGACATTGAAACCTTCAGGGAAAGTTCTAGTCAACTGACCCAGAGCATCACCACCCACAACCAGTAGCTGGAGCCATTGGGTTCCACCCAGAACCCATTTTTCCTAATTGTTCTTCCTATCAATGTGTCATTCATGAATAATTCCCTAATCCTCCTGGAAATTGTTATAAGCTACTTAATACCATCTAACAAATCCCTTCCTGTTTAAATTATGGGAATTAATTACAAGGATTGCAAATAAGATTCCTAACCAAGACCAATATCTAAAGAGCATGTTGAAAACAATAAAAACATATTAACTATTTTTAAAAGGAAAACTCAGTCTAATATAATCTTATTCATGTTAAAACTTCATAAAATTAGTAAATAAGCCCTCTGAATCAGATTCAGCCATCTAATTCTTTAATATGCCTTGGCATAAGTACTATAAGGATAAGGTCTTTATTTTCTGGGTAGAAACTGGACTAAAATACTCACCAGGTATACCTGAAATTTAATTCATAATGCATAATTTCTCTTTTTTATAGCTATGCCATACTGACAAGCCCCTACCCCATGTACTCAACTCACATCAGTGGGAAAATTTGATGTTTAGAGCCAAATAAATATGTATATACAAGATATTCAAAAAGCACCAATATGTAAGAATAGTATAATGACATCATACTAGCATTAAAAGGTAAATACTATCTATAAGAAGTTAATTATTTAAGACTCTTGGTTGTATGACAGAAATTCAACTCCAAAAGAGAAAATAAAAGTAATTTATTTTTTGTAACCGGGAAATATAGAATCCAGTTTCTGACATTACTGAGTATAGAAACTCAGGTTTGACTTTCATTCCTCTCATTTCTTTGCATCTGTCTCTAATCCAATTACTTGAAGTTACTTCCTCCTGTCTCCTGTTCATATGCTCCCAACAACATCAACTAAAAAGCATGGTGCTTTCCTTAAGCTTAAATCCATACTTGAAACTCATGTTCACCCCTGTACCAGTCTCCATGGTCCGGGTGGAGCCTCTGCTGGACCAGGGCTGCTTCCCATGAGCACCAGGGAGTTTGAGAACTGTGCTTGGTAGCCACAGCAGCCCCATGATTGGAATGGAAGAGAATAAACTCCTCAAAGATAGTTAAGGTACTAGACAGAAAATAAACAAAGGTTCACTCTCAGATAGTCCCTGATTTGAAAG
Organism: Graphiurus murinus; assembly: GCA_004027655.1. NCBI lineage: Eukaryota > Metazoa > Chordata > Mammalia > Rodentia > Gliridae > Graphiurus > Graphiurus murinus. The sequence goes on along the minus strand of PVLC010000031.1, from coordinate 63,509 downwards.
AACAAAAGGTTTTCCAGTGCTCCTTCCTATGAAAAATACATCCCTAGATTTTTCTTTACTATATATGTTGTGTCTTCCCTCTATCCATCTTAGCATGCAGAATTCTTCCCTCCAAATGAGATTGTCAAGATATAATATTATATGCTCATATTTAAAAGTATTTTATATATGGAACAACTAAACAGAATGACAACACACACTCAGATTATAGTCTACAGCCTCTCAAAACACCAACTAATATAATATGTAGAAATAATTAGTATATACATTCAGTATAACATTGTACTGCAGACCTGCTATCTAATTACGTGGGAGGCTGAGACAGGAGGATCATAGGTTTAAGGCCAGTAAGCAGTAATTTAGTGAGATCTTGTTTCAAAATAAAATATGTTGGGGGTCTGGCTCAGAGGTAGAATGCCCCTGAGTTCAATCCAAAGTATACAAAAATATATGGTATTTTACAATTTAAGTAATTATTATATCTCACTTAAACTTTTCACTAACTCAAGTAAGTGATGATTATAATCATGAAGATTATTTTACCTGTTATAATAATTTAATTATTATGATTTCTACTCATTTTACAAATGAGAAAACAGAAAGAAGTAGATAAAATAGCTAAACCCATAGAACCATTATTTAAGAGGTTATTTTATCTAGGTATTTTATCTAGATACAGAGATACCTAAATAACTTACTTTATCAGCTCTCAGTCAGTTGTGAAAAATAAATTGATTAGGAAATTCTGATGAATTCTGAAATAACTTGAGAACTTTAGATATGTATCAGTATTCTCTGGGCAGCTTAATCTAAAGAGAATTACAGTAATCATAAAAGGTTGCTCATACAACTTCTGTTACAGGATATAGTATTGAAATGTTCAGATCCCTACCAACCCATAGGGAAGAGAGTTTCAAGTGTGTCCCCCCACCCCCCAGAATTTTCACATACCAGCAATTATCCTTCAAACACATCAGAATCAGAAAGTCAAAATATCTCACTGACATCCCCATCCTAGCTAGGAACAGAAGCTGCTAAATTATGTTGATGGAAGAGGTTCATCTTGTCCTGTGATCCCCAGAGATGCACTTCAGCTTAACACACACATTTCCTTAGAAGTGTGTATTTAGCCCCTACAGTGTGCCAAGCTTGCAAAATAAGTTGTTTTCCATTATTACCTTTTAAAAATATGTTTAATATCATTTTTCCCCAATAACACTCTCTATCTCCATGGATAACTAAGTGATGTTGACTCCTTAAAAAGTCTGAATTATAAGTAGTGTGTATGACTTCAAAAAGAAGAAAGAAAAAAAAAATCTTGCATTCATGTTGTGCAAAACATTCTTATTAAACTGTCACATTTCAGGGTTCTCACAACAACCCTGTAAGATATGCAGAACAGATATTCATATCCTCCCCAAATGGAGAAACTCAAACCCTAGGTGGTAAATGACTTAGCAGACATCTCCAATTATTTATAGCAAATGAGTATATGCACTCAAACCTCCCCCATTCCAGACTGAAGGTTTCTCTATAGGGCTAGAGGTTTTCAAACGTATTTTTTTTTTAAAAAGAATCCTTCTCTTAAAATAAAATCTGCAATTTAAGTTCAATATATAAACAGATAATGGGAATGCTGCCTATGTGGAAGTCACAGAACTAAAGGTCCAGGCTCACGGTGGCAACCACTGAGGGTCTTTGTGAAAAGCCTATCAGAGAACATTTGAGAAAACCACAAGGGTAGTGCCTCTCTCTCTCTCTCTCTCTCTCTCTCTCTCTCTCTCTCTCTCTCTCTCTCTCTCTCTCTCTCATCCAAATCTGCTGAGCCCAGCTTCTGAACTGGTGTGCTACAGATGTTTTACAGATGTGCTGAAATGCTGATCCCTTCAGCCACCAGGAGGGCCCAAGAAACCTCAGCTCTCTGGAGCTTTTTTTCTTTTTTTTCTGTCCTCAGCAACAGTCTTCTCTGTTGTCTTCAATGTGCCGCAAACTTGGCTACAAATGCAATTTTCTCTGCAGAAAGTTTGGAAGGGCTCAGAAGACAGAAATCCTACTTTGTTCACTAGATTCAAATTAACCTCACTGATATTTCTTGTAATACGTCCTCGTGTACCTGAATAATACTATCTTTTCTACATTTCTTCATTATTGGCTGTGGGCACCTTTATATTTTTCCAAAGCAGATGTCCTAGCAAAGAAATAGATTTCCTTAGAATTCTTATTTGGGTTTTGTCTGGTGTCTAATTAATTTCTTGGTTAATATTCACTGAGGGTGATTTTAGTTGCTACTTCTTTTTTACAATGGTTCTTATGTGGCTTCTTTAGTTATTTTCATCACACCAGGCAATGCTTAATAAAACCTTTCCTTAGCTAACCTGGGATATTAGGGGTTTATTTATTTCCTTATTACTTTTTTAGTTTTAGCAAGCCCTTGCATATTCTGCTAACATTTTGCCAATACATCCTCAATTCACTCCACGATCTCTTCGTTCGTTGTTTGTATGTCTTTGATGAGCCAGTGCCCTTCCTGCCACAGAACCACTGCATATAACACTGCCGACACCTGGAGTCCACTCTCCTCCTCTAGGTCTAGTCAACTTGACTCACTCTTGAGCTTTTGACTCATATGTCACTTCCTCAAGAGCCCTTCCTGATGCTACAGTTAGAATAGCCTTTCCAATTATCCATTATGTGCCACATGTACGTGCATGTGTCGTGTCTGTGTGTGGGTGTGTGTATATGTGTGTGCTTGTTTTAGTTAACAAGGGTATTCTACCACTGAACTATATCCACAGCCCTTTTATAATGTTTATATTTTGAAACAGTGTCTTTCTAAGTTACCAAGTGATGACCTCAAACCTGTGATCCTCCTATCTCAGACTACTAAGTACTAGGATTATATTGGCGTGCCATTGTGATCAGCTCATGTGCCTTTTCTTCTTGTATGTCATTCTGTTATAATTCACATTTATTTGCATGTATGAGTTTGCCAGACACTCCTATTAAAGTGTAAACCCTATGACAGTAGAGACCCTGTCAAGATTTCCCCTATTAATTCTCATGGCTGGCCTACAGCAAACCCTTAAAGAGTTACTAAATAGATGGAGGAAAAATATCATTAATTGGTGGTGGTGATGATAATGATGATGATGATGATGATGACGACGACGACAGCAATGGCAAGAACATAAAGCTGGAAGACAGTATGGTCCTTAGGTGTCTCTTTTCATTTCCAGGCTGGGTCATACTGAAAGTAGGTCGTGAGTTCCTTTTTCTCCCCTACCTCCTTCCTCTCTATTTTCATCTTGCTTCTTCCTCTGTCTTCTCTGCTGCCTTCTTCATCTTCTCCTCTGCTGTCTTCTCCATCTGCCCTACGTCATTTATGTTCATAACTATTATCTTCCCTATTGAAAGGAGAGTGGTGGTTGTGTGGGGGAGTGGGGAAGTCAAAAGAGAAGCAGCCTGCAGTTCTCCTCTTGGCCTTGAGTCAGTGGATCCAAGCATGTGGAAATGCTCTGACGGAAAGTATGAATTATGCAGGGAAGATGCTACATTCCTGAGCATCAATAGAACAACACTGACAACAATGATTTTAAAAGGACCTCAGAATCATTAACTTAGCTTAATTCATAATTTAAAAGGTCACCCATGACTGAAATACATCTTCAACCCATTCCTCTTGTTGCAATGTTTTCTTAAAAGCCTCTTTCCTTCACTTTGTGTGTGTGTACACACACACACACACACAAATACATATATATATATATACATATATATACATATATATATACATGTACATGATTCTCTTTTTTGCCCAAAGAGGGGGCTTCCTTAGGTGTAGAGGAGTCTTAGAAGAAGCAAAACACGAGAAGAAGATAAGGGAAAATAACAAGAGGGGAGGATGGAGATCCCCAATACCACAGCAATTCTAGACATGAAAAAGAAATGCAGTGATCTCTTTGATTTTGATTTTTAACTTTCATTCATTTTTATAATCCTGTTCTGGAAAGAAGACACCAGAAATTTGGGTAAAAGTTAGATGTGAACTCCATAAAGGAGATATTAAATTGACATTGAAGGTGATGCTCACCCTTAACATCATCAAAAAGAAAAGAACCCAGCCACCATCTTGACTGATAGTGCCATAGGCAGTAGCCAGCCTGGCCAGGGAAATGCTCTCATCACTGACCTCAGCCATCCTGAGTGAGTGTGATAGCATCCTTGTAGCACTTTTATTCACTCAAGTGCTTCTGGAAAAAAGTCCCATGTAATCCATGCTGACTTATATTTAATTTTTTAAAGAATACATTTAACTCTTGACAACAAAAATCAGCTTGTTTTGTATATAAGAACTGTTTTTTTCTTAAATACAAGTAAATCAAGCACTACCAGCAACAGTAACAAAAATCAAAGCTTAATCTGTCCAAGGCACTAGAATTACTTAATTACTTAGCTACAGAAAACACAGAGATAGATGGAGTCACTGACAACCCTGAAGGAATGTAACTAGCCAGATAAAGAGTGTAGGAAATGTGATTTCCATTAAGAAAGTCAACAGAACCCAAGTTCTTCTACATATAATTTGTCATGACCAAAAAGAAAGAAAAGACAAGATAAAAAATAAAAAAGGTAAGAAAAAAGAAAAAGAACAAAAAGGGTAGAGGAGCTATTTCAGAGCAAAAGAAACAAGGAAATTAATCTAAGTACCATATGTAAATCCTTATCCAAATAAACCAACCATAAAAAAAATTAACATAATGGATGAAATTTGAACAGTCTGGATAGTAGTTGAAATCCACTCTAGTGAAATTAGTAATAATTAATATTAAGTGAATATTAATTAATATTAACTAAATTAATGAAGCCATTTATTTTTATTATGGGTTAATAGGAGTCATTTCTTAGTGATGTAAATAATATTACATGTCTGTATGATTAATGTAATTATACAATATTTAATCAAAGAGAGTCAAAATAAGATTAGCCAGATGTTGTTAACTATTGAGGCCAGATGAGAGCCACATACAGGTTTATGATATCACTCCCCTAGTTTCGTGTGCTTTTGGAGATTTACATAATAAACAATTAAACAAAAACAAGCACAATCTCTAGGTTTGAAAAAAAAATAGTGCAAATGACCCAAACAGCAAAGAATCAATGTGTTCAGGAATAACTTGCATAATAAATTGCAGGTTCCAGGGGTACTAGGATAGAGTCTAGCAAGATAAAACCAAGCTGAAGTAATAAATTACATTTGTGACCTAAAACAAATGTGGGAATAGTGGAAAGTGAATCGTTTTGAGAATCGAAGGTAATCAGGGAAAGTGCTTTGAAGAACAGAAATGCACACAACTGTTAAGTATAGTCTTAGAATTAACAGTGCAAAGTCAATTTGGAAGTTAATCATAAATTAAGAAGGCTTTTTAAAATTCTTTTTTCAAAAGCAATTTATCTTTCATGCCTCATTAAAATTATTCTCGACAGCTTTCTCTCCCCTTTCTTTCTAGTGATAACTTTGTTAGACAAGCCTCAAATTTTGCCTATTGTACTAAGAAATGAAAGCCAAGATGTGGAATTGGAGCTGGCAGCGATGATGTCAGGACCCGTTCAAAGGAAGCCCATTGCTTGAGTAAAAATTTATAGCCTGCTTGTGCTGTGCTATGCTGTGCGTTTCAGTTCAGGGCCGGTAAGAGATTTATCAAAGGGAAGTAACAAGATGTGTGGAAATAGCAGGTAAGAGTTTTAAAGGCCTTTATGAACCAGAGTAAATCTTGAAATTTTGAATTTCATCTCTGAAAGTTGGACTTCTAGGTGTAATTGCAGGTTAACATTTGACCTATGGTGCAGGTGGAAAAGAGGGAGATGCTAAGAGGACACATCTCTAATAAAGCTGAGAAAGCTCCATATCATGGCTCCAGCCTGAAAATACCCATGAGAACTAAGCAAGTGCCATTGCCAGGGTGTCAACTGGAACTGGGCTCAATGACTAGTGGCACAAATCGTTGATGGGGATTGAACAAAAGCAGATCATGTGTTCTTTCAAGAAGGTGCCCCTGGGACTCAGTTGCAGCCAGTGGTCTCCATCCTGAAACATAGGCCCTTTCCATTTTTCATATTTTTAGAAGCAGCCAGAAAGCTAGATTATATGAAATCTTCTGATTTTGTGATGTTGGTAAGATGATCAGAATTATATTCTGTGGACCAACTCCGTTCCTGCTAAAGCCATTCTGCCTGAGGATCTTGGGTTTGCAACCCTTGTTCTATGACTAATCATTTCTATCCTTGTCCTTGTATGTTTTCATATTTAACCTGGTTCAGAACAAGCTCCAATATTTTTCTTCATTCAATTTATTATCTTAGACCTGCTATTACGTATTAATCATTTACTATTGTTCCAGACTTTTTAAGATATACACATTTGGAATCCTTCATCTTTTCTGTCAAATATTTTGCAAAGGAGTATAAAAGAATAAAAATATGGGAACAGAATTGTGATGAGAAATTGTGGACCCATATATAAGCTGTGTGTAGAGGCTTCCTTTTCTTGGGCCACTTAGAGATTGGTACTAATGAAATTTGAGTTAAGCCTTTTCATTTTATATGAAGTTTCAAAGAGTAAACAGTAACCAATATTTCTGAACAAAATAAAATTAATATGAATGCCATTGCAGTAATACTGTATTTGTATAAGATGGAAAGATCAGTATCTCTGATCCTAATCTTTGGCCTGACTAGGGATGTAAGTGAAAGAAACACTTGGGAATAAATCTGGCATTGCATTGTTGATTATTTACTGAATCTTCAAGGCCATGAGACTATAAAATGGTAGACCTACAAGTGCATGGAGAGACAGGATGTTATGGAGAAAGGATTGGGCTGGGAATTGGAAATTCCAGTCTCAGCTCTGCTGCCAACAAGCTATAAAACCTCTCTGCTCCTCAGTTCATTATTTATTTACTGTTTATACCTTGCCCATTTCCAAAACAGATTGGAAGAGGCTTTCAATAAAAACCACTAATGTATCAGAACTCTTTTATAAGGTAATAACCCAAGATAAAAGAGAAAGGAAGAAAGTTATAGCAGCAAATCTAAGCTAAGGGAATATACTGTAACAGAGCAAAAATGCTGATGTGAGTTTCATGGCTAGAACAAAGCAAGAAACAAGTTGTATTACTACCATAATCCATGCGTCTCAATGTTTTTTACTTACAAAATGGGTGGGAAATGAGTATTGTACAAAATCACTTTTAAAGTCTTTTCCATGTTCAGTTGTTTCTATTATAAAGTGCTTTGCACATTTCTGAAATTATTTCAATTTCTGCACAATGACAGTTCACGGTCTTAAATGAAAATTGGAGGTCAAGCTGTTCACTCATTACCTATGTAACTTTGTAGCCAGAGAAGTATAAGAATACTAGCAATCCTAAAAAAGCACTAGTATGGTTTAAGGAAATGGTAAATTCCAAATAAATAGAGGAATGCTACACTACCTAGAAGACTTTATGTCTAAAGAAATAAAGTAGAATCTACATGCATTGAGGAAGTCTTTGTATGGAAAGGGTGAGAGATGAGTTTAAAAAAATGCACACAGATCAGGCAAAATGCACAATTAGAACTCCAAGACAATACGAAGCTGAACCAAGGTAAGAAAGCTCATCCAGTGAGGAGATAGGGGGCAGAACTGCATTCCTCAGTAGACTGTTCCATTCCACTGTGTTCGTGTACTTTCCATTCAGCTGCTGTTACTTAATGAGGGTAACTATTAAAATGCTGGCAGAAAAAAAAATGAACCAACACAACATCCATGATGTTTTGACTCTATACCCCTATTTGCCAATCTATGTAATAATTTTACATTACAGAAGCACATTATAGCAGAAGAGACTACATAGTCTTGCTAACTCCAAATCAAAATGTGCAAAACAAAATGTGCACAAAGAAAGGCATCTGTGACTAGGACTTGATGGGCCTCAGCTGGCCTGTGTTTCTGTGACAGTATCTCAGAGTTTCTATATTGGACTCCACACAGCTGGAATGCTCAGTTATACATGATATTGATTTGGGTGTTGCTGTGTAGAGGACAAAAGGCTAGGAAGATGTACCAAAACAAATGATATATGAAAGCTATGGCCACAAAGAGACTATCGGTCTAAAATGATGGTTGGGAGAGAGAATGTGGGTAATGTTGAAAAAAAAAATGCACAAGAACAATGAAAAGAGCATCAGAAAATGGACAGGAAAATCAGGGATAAATTTAAGTAGTGGTTGTAGGAAATTAAATCAAGAAAATCAGCTGGCTAAAACAGTGCATGGTAGTAATAACTAATAAGTAGCTTTGAGAAAATTGAAAAGAGCCGTCTAACTATCCCCACTTGTAAAAATAAATTCCTTTAAATCTGCATTTTTTCAACCAGGAGATAGTTTGCAATGGCTGGAGATGTTTTAGGTTTTGCCACCTAGGGAAGTACTACTGGTATTGAATGGGTAGAATCCAGAGATGTTGTTAAACATGCTACAATATGTAGGATAGTCCTCTATAATAAATTATCATCTTCCCAAGAATGTGATAATGCCATGGTTAAGAATCCAGAATAAAAATAGAACTAGAGTTGTAGCGTGGGATCACTTCTGTAAACATAGTAAGTTCATCTTTTCAGGAGACCATTTGTCATGACCCACTCTGCCTCCCACCACCTAAGTGTAAGTTGGAAAGCTCTTTTTCCCGCTGTCTTAGGTGATGCCCTGGACACCCGTCTATTCTCACCCACCTGCTCCTTGATGTCTTTAGATTACACTCAGCTTAATGTTAATCCACTTTTGATGTCTTTTAAAGTGTTTCCATGTAAATTATTTTCTGCTCACTTCTGTGATTTAGTTCTTGGGACTCCTTAATAAATTGAGATTTTGACTTTATAGGACCCTTTTTCTTCCTTTATTTTTACCCCTTCTCTGATGTTCTGGGGTTTGTTTTTCTCTAATGGTATTCAGGACAGTCAATTTAATGAAGAAAAATGGTAATTTGAGCATTTGTAGTGTGCAAACAATTTTCTGAATATTTGATATACTCTTTGTTCTTCTCAAGGTACCACTTTCATGCCATACATAACTTTAACTATGTTAAAATTCTGAAAATAGTCCTCCAATTTAATAATATCTTGGCTTGAAGGAAACAAAGTAAGTCAATTAAAACAAAAGAGTGAAAAGCATTACTTTAGGAAAGAAGAATGTTTTTGTCATTGCAAGTGGAGAAAGATATTGGCACCAACAAATGACTTGGGCATCTCTCTCTTTTGGGGATTTAAACCAAATTGCTGCATGCTTGAAGTTTAGTTCACCTAAAATCTTTACTTTGGAAATCAATAGAAAACTCAGTCAGATCTTTGGGGGGACGTTGTGTGCCTGCAGTGGACCTGATTTAAATGAGACATTATTGTAGAAAAATCTACCATTTGCTAGCTGTTTCAAATGCCAATTCCATCTGAGGCTTCTTCTGCAAGGAGACAATAATATCGTTTTCTGGCATTTTCCCTCATGATTGACATCCACCAGAAATCCTCCCCAGCCATTAGTTTATTAACATTATTATTGCTTTGGGTTGGCACTCTTCCCTCTATCTACTTCTGTAAAGATCAAATGACATTTGTTTCAAAGGCAAAATTCTCCTTCTCATCCATACACAAGGAGTCTACAAAATCTCCTGTGTGGGCACAATCCTTGAAGTTTCAGCAGATACCAAGAGATGTGCTCTCCCAAACTTTAGGCAGAGGGACATATTCTCAGTGATAGCCTGCACTTCTCATTGGTATTTCAGAACAGGAGAGAAACAGCAAATGTTTTCCCTCTATGCACTAAATGCTCCTCATTCTGAGGAGAAGAGGGAGCCATTTCATGGTATTACATCTATGCTTTCTTAAGTCAAAGTGGAAAGCTACATTATGCAGTTAACTGAAGATGTGTTGAGAAAGGTTCATTAAAGCACAATGAAAGGAAATTATAGTCATTTCTCAGTTGGCCTCTTGAAGTATATGTCTACGGGTATGATTGCATGCAGATCCCTGTGCATGCAGACATGACTGCAATTCACTTTTTTTTTTTTTTCTTTTTTCCGAGGACCCTGAATTTTAGGATTTATGAGCTGTCAGAATTTCAATAAGTGAAAATGTCATACAATTTCTAATGATATATTTGATTAAACCTTGCGGATATGTAATAGAAATTCTTCAGGACTTTATTGAGACCAGTCAGTACATAAAAGGCTTTCTCTACTGGAAACCAATATTTATCGAATACCTCCTATGTGTGTCAGACACAATGCCGAGAGTTCCACACATGTTATTTTATTTGATTCTCCTGCGTCTTAGAATTATATGCTCACTAAATCATTTCTTTCAAGAGATATATATTTTCCAGCCCCCTTAAACTTAGTTGAGACCATGGGAATAAGTTGTGGTCAATAAAATGTGGGGAGGAGTAATACATGCCATTTTCAGGTTTGCCCTTAATAAGTTTCACATCCTCCTTCTCTTTCTTTCCCTCCCTCCCTCTCTCTCTTTTTTCATTGGAAGGCTGGCTGGTTCTGGATCAGGAATATTACTCTGAGCCCTACAAGAGCCAAAGCATGGCTAAAGCCTGGATTCAGTGGAAGAGAGCCACTCAGGAAAGCTAATGATCGTCATATTGATTGATGACTTTTCATGAGCAATAAACTTAGCTATACATTTTATTTATGTTGCAAAAAAAATTAACAATACCAGCAAAAATAGCACACAAATTATTCATTTATTTTACTTATTTAGAAATAGATTTTATCATGTTTTTACAACGAAAATATTCTTTAACCCTCAATACAACAAATGATAACTAGGAAAAGGGGAGTGCTCTAATACAAAACTTAGAAATGTGCTATTTGTCTTAGAGTCTGGATGACAGGCAGTACGGAAATTTATACTGAAGCCTAAAAATATGAGAATGCATGTTATTCAGCAGCAAACATTTGGTGTAATAGTCACCTGCACTGGTATAGAAGGCAAACCACATGCGGACTGAGGCAGCAGCCCCAGTGGAAATAATTAGAAGAATCAAACTGCTAGTGTTACTGGATATTATTGGCTGTTTTGACAAGGCATTACAAGAAAAGGATGAACCCGGGAAGAATCTGGCTGGTTTACAAGTAGAAATGAAAGGAAATACAGAGAGCCAGAAAGCAAGGGCTTAATTTCTAGAAAAGCCATCTGTTTCTAGACACAAACAATAAGAGATGGAATTTTAAAAGATTTTAGTTGTCAGTGGCCTAGTAAAACTCAAGTAAATAAATGTTTAAAAACAAAAATCAAATTAAGATTGTGGCATACCATTCAAGTGTGACAACCACCATTATCTTAAAAGGGAGAGAGAGAGAAGAGGAAGAAAGGGAGGGAAGAAGGGAGGGGAGGAGAGAGAGAGACAGAGAGACAGAGAGAGAGAAGGGAAAGGAAGGGAAGGGAAGGGAAGAGAAGAATGGGGTTGAAAAAATGACAAAATAAAGGAGACTCAAAAACTCTGTTTCAAAATAAAACATAAAGAGGAGCTGGTAGCAGAGATAGAATGTGCCCCTGGGTTCAATCCCCAGTACAAAAGAAGGAAAAACAGAAATATGAGCATGAATGTTAGCATGTGGAACTAGCTATAATCAAAAGGTCGTATGCAATGTTGTGGACTGAATTGTCCCTCCTCACAATTCTAACTCTTTGTTTGGAGACTTTATTTGGAGAAAGAGTATTTGCAGAGCTATTTGTTACACTAAGGCCATTAGGATTATAAGATTGGTGGGTATATAAGGAGGAAGTGTATAAGGAGGAAGTAGCTCCCAGTCTGAGTACTGAAGAAAGACCATGTAAAGACGCAGGGAAAGATGGCAAAGCAAACTAGCGGTCTTCTGTGGTTTCCTTCTTCAATTTTCCCATCTCACTGTGGTTCTCCTGTGTCTGCTTTCCAATGTGTATTAGATGTGTGGGAAGGAAGGATATATGGTTTTAAGCCATAGGTGTAAGGCCAAGAAGAATCACACCTGGTAAGGTGGAGAATGTAACTCTTCACCACTCAGAGATCCTGCTGGATGCTGGGTCTGGATGGGACTCTGGGGTGCCACTGAGTATGTTCTATGTGTGTAAAGAGCATTCCTAAGATAGGTTCTTTGCCCTCCACACATTCTCACTTGACCTTAGACACACAACTAAACTGTTCTTGAAGCCACCTTACAGATGGTGAAACACTGTGAATCAGTGTTTCTCCCTCTTCCTCTCTCTCCCTCCCTCCTCCCTCTCTCCCTCTCTTGCTTCTTCTCTCCCATCTTCTTACAAAATAACTCTTTCCTTCTTCATATTCTCTACTTTTTCTGGACAGATGAAAGAAATCCAGTGAGGAACTCCAAGGACATAGAAGAGCCCAGAATTTCTAAAGGAGATGAAAGGAAACCAGACCCCAGAGTCACTACTTCAAAGGACAGCTTCCAGGAGAACAGGTTAATCTAGGACATTTATAATGAACTTTCTGGGGACAAGACATAATACATTTTTCTTTAGTAAAGTCATGAAATTTCAGCATCTATTTGTTACTGAAGCAACTAGCATTATTTATGCTGACTCATACATTTCCCAATAATCCAGTAAAATAACCATAGACTTTGAAGATAGTCTCTCAAAGATAACTAAATTTCCCAAGGTTTTGCAGCAAGTTTGCCAATATGTAGTGGATTAATCAATTTATATTGGCTTAGTTTAAACCCCAGAATGAATACACTTTGAATTTATGTCACTGTACAGACACACATCTCACTGAAGCTATGACAGAAATGTAGAGTTCTGTCACACGCAGCCAAAATTTGTATTCTTTATTTTTTTCTTTGCATCTATGTGATAAATCACAGTGATTTAAATGAATTGAGAATAGGGGAAATTGCCAATGTCAGAAAAAACATTAGTTGACCCTCATTCCTGCCAACATATAGCAAGTAAAATGGATTATGAACACGAAAAAAGAAAAAAAAAGTCACTGCAATGTTAAATGGCAGTTGCTATAGAATATATTTGAGTAGAAAAATTACTAATGAGGCGGTCTAGGTCTCACACCAGCTATCCAAATGCCAAGTGCGACTGAAATAGTGCTCAGATCAAAGCTGGCAGGCCCAGGGACACCAATGAACAGACTTACAAGACTATAAAGAGAGCTGAGCCAGCGGAGTGGGTTACCTGGCCATCATAGTTCACAATACACATTAGTGTCCTAATGAGAAATCTAATCCCAAGCTACTTGCCCAGTGATTACTTCTCAGGATGACTAATCATAGCAGGTATTAAGAAATGAAATACGTTAGAATTAGTGTCATTATAGAAATCAGACTGTACTTGTTTAAGGGGGAAAAATAACAACCGTAAGATTTTTTTTTTTTTTACCAGTAGTTTGCATAGATTTATTGACTACTTTCCTTTGAATGTTGGAGTTATATTCAGTTTTACTGACAATGTATTATGGTCTGACAGAATTGGATTTTTTTTTTCTGTTCAGCCATGATTAGGTGCTACCTGTAGGCATGAAGAATAGGCAACTGTTAACAAATGGTCTGATGGCACAGGAGAGAAGAGACACAGAGTTGCCTTTCTCCTTCCCATAAATGTTCAACGGAGCCTGATGGATTCAGTCACTTAAGAAGGACTAGTGGGGTCTTTAGGGGACTTATTGGACCCTTTCTCCCTCCATGTTCTTCCCTCCCCCCCTTTTCTCCTTCCTCCCTCTCCTCTTCACTTCTTCCTTTCTTTCCATCTTCCCTTCCTTCTTTCCTTTTTTTTTTTTTTTTTTGGTACTGGGAATTGAACCCATAAGTATTTTACCTCTAGGCTATATACTCATCCCTATTTTATTTTTATTTTGAAAACAGGTCTCACTGAGTTGCTGAGAGCCTCACTAAGTTGCTAAGGCTGGCCAAGAACCTCTGATCCTCCTGTCTCAGCCTCCCAAGTACTGAGATTACAGGTGTTTGCAAACATGCCCAGCTCCTTCCTTTCTTCTTACTAGATGTGATCTATACTATGGCAGATCGCTGATTGTAAAAGTACATTAAATGTTCAGAAACATTGCAAACACCTTCTGTTTTACAAAATCAAAAGCCACTTTTACAGTTCTAGAACAAATGTAAGCAACATAGGACACACAGACACACTGGAGAAAAGATAAGAAGGTTTCCCTTCTCTCGCCCCCTCAGCATCTTCTTTGCTGACTCTCAATGCCATTCATTCCCCTCTTTCCTCCCTCTACTCTCTTCTTCTTCTTCTTCTTTTTTTTTTTTTTTTTTTTTTTTTTTGGCAGTACTGGGGATTGAACCCAGGGGCATTCTACCTCCAAGCTACACCCCCAGTCCTATTTTTTATTCTTTATTTTGAAACAAGGTCTCACTAGGTTGCGGAGGGCCTCACTAAGTAGCTGAGGCTGGCTGCGAACCTGGAGAACCTGGATCCTCCAGTTTCAGCCTCCCAAGTACTGGGATTACAAGTGTGCACCATCACACTCAGCCTCTCTTCTAATATATGTTTTCTACTCCTAGTCTCTGTTCTCATCTCAGTTCCTGTGGCACATAGCAGTTTCTATTTCTTCCCATAAACTCGGGATTAGCAGGGAATTTTCTCCCTTTGACTTTTTTTTGGGGGGGGGGGGTGGTAAACGTTTTTCAAAGTCTCCAGACTAGACTTTCCTGATCCTAAATAGTCCTTTGAGTGAGCTTCAAGCAGTCACAGATATATCCAATGTTGCTTTTCTGGCTGCCTAGCACTGCCAAGGTAGCTGGCATACTGAAGCAAGCTTTGTTTTATGTGAGCCTAGGATTAAGCTAAAAGCATGCCATGAATGTGCTGTCCTTAAACAAATAAATTGTCCTTAAATTCATTAATCTTTAAAACTTTGCTTCGTAATCTACAAAATGAGAATAATAACATCTGGCCCTCAGTTGAACATTGGGTTACAGATCTGTCTGTTGTAGGACACAATGCATACGCATTCTCTGTCTCGGATGTGGCACACTGTGGGCACCCAGGAAAATATAAGCTCTGTGTCGTACGAGCCTTTTCTTTTCATCTTGCAATAATCAAGATATTGATGCAGGTTGTTCATTTTTTTTAATTTCCCTAACTTCCCAGATAATCAACTGGGAACTCCTCTCTCTGTGCCTGAGACTTAAATAAAGACCCCTAAGGGCCCAGGATAGTGGGTAAGAACAACTTCCCTCTGTTTTCCTGCCTAACAAGGATAAATGACTCTGTCTCCGTGGTTTATGTTGAATGCCTGCGAATGCATCTCCAAGAGAAGCACTTAGCAAGAATACACATAAATATGGCTATAATGTTTATTCAAACTACTCTATTTGCAAGGCCAAGTACACAAATGAAGGATGAAAACAGACAAAATGGGTCACTAAAATTAGCCTGCACTGCTTGCAAGGCAGATAATAATAATACAGTGTGTTGTCTCTTTGCGCCTGGGTTTCAAGGAGCTCCAGTTACATAAGAAAGATTTATTGCAAAAATAAGATATTTATTCTCTTCCATCTTAATATGATGTCTGGTAGTCTGAGAATGTACGTCATAGAGATGTATTGCCCTAAGTGCACTTTTTGGAAGATCCTTTGCCTTCCAAACCTTGATACTTGAATATTATATAAAGTCAGTTTATATTCCTAATCATACACAAACACTCCCTCTCCCTTGGCTCCCCAGTAAGTGTGTCCTGCAGGGGGGGAACAGAACCCAGAGGTTATTTACCCTGAAGGGGAGCCAGACAAAAGGAAAGACAATGAAAATCTAATCATGAAAGAAGAATAGACTTAATCTGTATTGATCCAGAGCTGGATGGAGGAGGAATGTTTGCTGGACTAACCAGCAGGTTTTGCCTCAACAGAAGGAAGGAAATCAGAAAGCAAACTAAAAATATTAAGTATACATTATAGGTGAAGTACAGCATTTTTAAGTACAGCTGTACTTAAAATTTTTCAAATTCCATCTCATTCACTCATCACCAAAAGATGTCATTTTATATTTTAGAAAAATTGTAGAACAGAGATGCTTCTTGCTTGTTGAGATCACTTGGTTAGCAAATGGCATAAGTGATGTTCATCTTAGTTTATGACTGACTCTAAAATGACCATGCTTCCTGTTCTACTATTGCTTATCTTTGTAATTCAGAGAACAATTTCATTCCTAAAGCTTCTGAAATTTTTGATCAGTGATTGAATGGGCAACAAGCTCCCTCAGACCAGAAACATGTGCCTGTAGTCTGCATTGAAGAAGACACCAGGAAGTAGAGCTTGAGCTTCCACCAAAGCTATGATATAGGTGTATGTGTTTGTCTCTCTTCTGGCTGCCAATTCTTGTGGCCAGGTCATTGAGAGCTGCATATGAATAATAATTGGCATATGCCTGGGATTGACCAAGAGCCTCCCTTGTGTTAGGCAAGTGCTCCACCACTGAGCAACAGCCCCCTCCCACCCCCAGCCCACCAAGAGTATTTTAAACAGCAACAGCAGCAACAGCTACTTCTGTCTTCTACCATCAGTGCCTTGACAAGCACTTTGTAAACATTACATTTAGTTCTTAGCACTTACTCCAAAGGATGTTTTATTGCCCCGGTTTTTAGGTAAGGAAAATTAATCTCAGACAAGAAACCAAACCCGTCTGGGGCCTCATAGGCAGGGTATTTTACAGCTGGGCTTCTAAGCTGTAACTATCTAACTCAAACAAAGGTCTATAAGCCACATATATCAAAACTGTTTGGAAAAAATTTATAAAATAAAAAAAAATTAAGTATTTGCATGTGAGAGATTTGCCTAACTAAAAAAAAAAAAAAAAAAAAAAAAAAAAAAAAAAAAAAAAAAAAAAAAAAAAAAAAAAAAAAAAAAAAAAAAAAAAAAAAAAAAAAAAAAAAAAAAAAAAAAAAAAAAAAAAAAAAAAAAAAACCTTGCACAAGTTAGCTTAAAGGATGATAGAGATAGAGATACAAAGCCTCACCAAACTGGCTTTCCTGTGTACAATTAGTTTTACATATTTTCCTATTGCTCAGCTATCTACAGGGGCTCTCCTTTCCATTCTTCAGCTTGTCAAGGTTTCTCCTTTTCTATTGGGGAATATGACAGGGAGTTATCACTCTGCATTCGTGCATCAAGATAAACAAATTGGTCAGAACTGTTGGAAGAAAACAATAGATGTGTCTCTTCACACACACATCCTTGTTAAACTCTTGACATTTGAGAAAAAAAAATAGCATTACCACATGCCACTGAATATAGATGTGTTCCTTCAATACTTCAGTGAATGCATAAATACATGAAAGAGTAAATAATAAATAATCAGAATCTCAGGACATTTCCTTCACTCTCATCCCAAAACATTGCCTGAAAGAAAGTCATAGGGTGACTTTCATCCATGGAAATCTCTGCCTGATTCTCATCCTCCCTAGGATTTCAGGAGAAATAGGTGAATACTGCTTACCTGGAGTTCAAGTATGGTAATTTATACATGAACACAAATGCTTAAAAGGACACTCATCTTTATATGGATGCATTCACAGTCTCTTTCAATCCTCTTGAAGCCTTCATCTATTTTCAAACCAAAAGTTCTGAGCAGAGGTCTCATCTCAGCTCTTCCAACTGTTTTGGAACCAAAAGGCAATTGGATCCAATTTTGAGAACTGTATATCTGAAACCTCTTCATGATCTCTTTTTAGATGACTTTACATCTTACTTATTTGCATTCAACCTAATCATTAATTTCCTGTACAGGAATGAGTTACTACCCCTTTAAGTAAAATTGCTATAGACTGAATGCATTTTTCGATGTTATTCCTATTGTCTTATATATTCTCCTTCTTATCTCCCAGTCTGTATGTCTTGGTTATTAACCTAAAGGGAAAGTGATGGCACTCTTAAATTAGAATTATTTAATGAAAATTTAATAAAGAAACTATTTACAAATATGTGGGCAGCATTTAGGGAAATCACAGCCAGTAGGAACATACTGCATTACTTCTGTCATGTCTTTTGGTCAAAAAAGGGAGAAAGGAGGAATCAGTGCTGAGACCAAACAGGAAAGAGCTGCAGAAGGTATTCATCAGAGAAGCTATGCTACCTGCAGGAAAGAAGTTACCAACACAGACTATGAAGGAAAGGGAGAAAAATATTCAACTCTACTCCCTCCTTCTTTCTATCTCCTCCTGGGCTCTTAGTAGACAAAGTCCATGGGAGGTGGGAGGCTGGGAGGCAAAGGAGCCCACTAATATAATCCAAACAGATCACCTCTTGGGGCAGAGGAACGGGTGCAGAAAAGATCCGGAGGGGCAAAGAGGATGCTCATCACACCACATCTCAAATTTTACCCAGCAATCCCATGTACACCATGAAACTCTTATTTGTGGCAAT
This sequence comes from Graphiurus murinus, assembly GCA_004027655.1. NCBI lineage: Eukaryota > Metazoa > Chordata > Mammalia > Rodentia > Gliridae > Graphiurus > Graphiurus murinus. Next base: position 45,076 of record PVLC010000031.1, on the reverse strand, counting down.
AATCCCTTTTTCTTTGAACTAGTACAACAATTTTTTTAATGCAGAATTATTATCTTTGCAAAATCTTACACATCACTCTTGTTTCATACATGGTGGATTTTCCAATTAGATTATACACTCTTGGGAGAGCTAGAATCACATCTAGTTTCTTGGAAAGTTGGCTATTGTAGAGGATGAAGACCCAATGTGTTGAGGTCAGCCTCATGCAATACAAAATAGCCAAACTTCCTAACCATGAGTGCAGAAATGAAATTCAATGGATTTAAGCAATTGCTCAAAATCTTACAACAAATGAAGTTGAGGAAAAACTTACACTTATTCCAAATTTTGTACATGTATTAGTTTCTGGCATCACCTTGCAACAGGAACTGACTTACTGCTTTCCCCCTACTCTTTCCTCTCTTCCTCCCTCCCTTCTTTTCTTTGTTCTCCAACTCTTCCCCTCCCCTTCCTTCTCCTCTTGCATCTCCTCTTCCTTCTCTTTCTCTCTTCCCTTTGCTCTCTCTCTCTCTTAAAGTTGAGGGCTAGCTCCCTGGGTAAAGATCATTTTCAGAAAGACAATCTTCATCTTCTTTGAGAATTCACATGGGACAGGTTGATTTCTACATGAATGAAGCAGGAAATAATAATACCCTGCCTTTAATTTTGAGTCTCCCTACTGTCTCACTCCCTCTAAATCACTGTGTAATCAATCTGAAGCAGCAACATGCAACGGCATTAAAATTAGGGATGTTTGAAGAGGGAATTAGTCTACTCACTCATTATTCTTGATTAATAGAAAATTATCCTGCTAACATTTACTGTGCTATTCATTTGTTATTTGGAAGTGATTAGCCACAAATGGCGGTTAAGAACAAGCTGGTTTTGTAGTTTCAGCCACAGCTGTAATTACCTCCACAGTGCCTCTTCCTTCAAACACGCCTTCCTCACTAGAAAGCAGTTCCCACCCTTCTTTAAACACCACCTTCTCTCCAGTATCTGCTTTTCTCTCTCAACCAGAGAGAAATTAGGGTCCTGCTCACTTTTACCTGATTCATGGAGACTTGAAAGTCATCAAGGAGAGAGCGTAGCTTACTTCTCAAAGCTGGGACATCTCAGGGGACTGGTGATTCTGTACCCTAGATTCTCCATTATCCAACTTCTAACCTGAGCTTTCAACACATTTTGTATCCATTTACATTTCTACAAGAAGGAATCTAAGGGCCTCTGGCCAGATATTGATCTCGATTCACCATTTGCCTCTGAAATCTTTCTTTCTCTTTCCTTTACAAATGCTCTTATCCTGGACATGTTCTTTCTGTTTTCCCTCTCTATTCTTCAGGATAGCAATATTCCCCTAGGCATTGACAGATTGTCCATCTTGAGTTCTCACACCTAAATTTCCTTTTTCTGCATTTCACTCTCATAGAGAACCAACTTCACCAGGTTGTCCCTTAAGAAATGATCAATACATTAATTTACACTCAGGTGTTAACCATCATTGACTATCAGCTTGCTGAGGTATTCTTCATTCTGGGATATTTGCATTTCATCAATTTTCAGATGCTCACACAATGATTCTCAGCCCACACTGCTCATTATCATCATCTTGGGAGCTTTATTTTAAATTATCAATGACATAATAGCCAAAGGGCCCTATGTCAGAGTTCCACCCTGTAATCGCTAGGATGAAGCCTGAACTTAAGAAATGGCTCTTTTGGGAATTTTAGTAATCTGTAACAAGATAATGAATTTTTTTTTTTTTTTTTTTTTTTTTTGGTTCAGCTAGCCATCACATGCATTTAAATTCTTGGCTTGTTACCTACTAACTCTTTCCCCTCCAAAATCCAAAACTTCTACCTACCTTTATCAGACCATTTTACTTTTAACTTTTTTCAAATAATTGTTCAGTAAGAGAATGCACATTCCTGTATACCATCGCAAGCCTTGCATTTGAATCTATAGGGATCTGCATTTTAATACATTCTTGAGACCATAACTCACTGAGGTTTCAGAGCTACCCACTGCCCTTGGAAAACTCAAGATCAGATCTACCAGGATTAGAAGCTGATTTGATTTAGGGTTTATCTTTTCCTTTGTTCAAGTTACCTTGCATTGATGCTATACATCAAAATAAACCCCAAGCTGCATTTTTATCTTATCTTAGAGAATATCCTTTTTTTGAAATAATAGAGGATACAATCAGTGGATTGTTGGATATAATGCTTGCATTGCCTTAAGTCTGGATGGATTTTATTCATGTCCCCATTTAATTTACCACGCCCTTAGCACCATCTAGTATCAGTGACTGTGTAGCCATGGATGTAAACAGGTTCATTTCCCTCAGGATGCTATGAACACAACTGGCACAAGACAGAAGGAAATAGATGTTAAAATGGAGATCTGGAGCAAGAATAAGCAAGTATATGCTGAAAGACCACATCTGAAGGCTGCAGGGGACAGGTAAGAGATGGATGGACTGCTGGACCCCAGGGTAGACTTATGTTTACTCCTCCCTAACCGCCTGTTATACATAAGGCCTCTCCAGAGAATTTGTATTTATCCCTCAAAGCCTTGCTCTGGCTTCACTTCTGAAGTCCCCCTGCTCCCCTCAGAGCTACACATCTCCCTCCCTTCTTTGCTCTACTACTTACTTTGCAACTGCAGCTAGGCTGGAAGCATCATGCTAATCTCCCTTGTGTGGGCTGGTCTGTTTATATAACTGCCTCTGCACTAGGTGCCAGTCAACCTGGTAGCAGAAAACAGGCTTTATTCACCACTGAGGATCCAACACGTCCTAGCAAACAACCTGACACACTGAGGTGCACTGCCCTCACAGTGCATTCAAATGCCTGGTTTGTTAGATGCTACCTCTTTCTCCCCAACATCCAAAACTTTTACCAATTTTTATCAGATTTTTTTTCTTGATTTAATATTAATTAATTAATTTATTTTTTTGCAGTACTAGGGATTGAACTCAGGGGCATTCTACCTCCGAGCTACAGCCCCAGCCCTATTTTTTATTCTTTATTTTGAAACTGGTCTCACTAAGTTGCGGAGTGCCTCACTAGGTAGCTGAGGCTGGCCACAAACCCGATCCTCCCGTCTCAGCCTCCCGAATGCTGGGATTACAAGTGTGTGCCACCATGCCTGGCTTATTATATTATTGTTATTGATTTAAAATTTATAGTGGAGTGGTCAAGAGGCAGTGACCAGTGTGTATCCTGAGTTTACAACTTGATAGCTATGTGAAATTGGCAAAGTTATTTAATCTTTCGGAGTCTCAGTTTCCTCATCATTAAAGTGGGGGAAATGACGATTTTCAAATACTAACTGAAAATAGTAAATGCCACTAGTATTAAAATAAGGATAAAATGACTGTGCATGTAAAGATTAAAGCAGAGGGTTTAGTGTATTATTAATGTTCAATAAATATTTGCTAATATCTTTATCAGTAGTAAAATGGAACAGATCCTTCTTTTCCACATCATTCTCCATGGAATTCATTTTTCACTACTGCTGACAGGTTGGAGTGCTAAGACAAGGAGTTATCCATGAATGCATCTCTGACACCTTGTTTTGAAATAGGACCCTATTCCCAGTACTTAAGGCCTTTTACGGCTATTGTCTTGAATCACTACATAGAATAAGGCATCTGATAGCCATAGATAGAGAGAGGTTTCGGTACTATCACATTTCACCCAATGAATCAATATAACAGCCCAAACCAGACTCCAGGTGTCCAGGTCAATGCCACCTACTAAGCACAGAGAGTTTTGCACAATGGGCCCCGATTGCCAAATGACATGCTTCCCAAGCAGGTACAATCATAATGCTATTTCAAATTTCTAAATTAAGGCCGGGCGTGGTGGCGCACGCTTTTAATCCCAGCATTCGGGAGGCTGAGACCGGAGGATCCAGGTTCGCGGCCAGCCTCAGCTACCTAGTGAGGCACTCCGCAACTTAGTGAGACTCGGTTTCAAAATAAAGAATAAAAAATAGGGCTTGGGGGTGTAGCTCGGAGGTAGAATGCCCCTGAGTTCAACCCCTGGCGCAACACACACACACAAAAAAATTCTAAATTAGTGAACAGTTTCTCCCAGGCTGATATATAGTACAAATTATCTTATTTTCTGTTTTCTATTTCAGGGGGAAAGCTAGAAACTGTGGCTAGCATGAGCTGTCTTGTGGAAGGCACCAATCTACTCACCCACCTCATTCTCTAATGCAGTGATTCTTAGCCTGGGGCAATGTGTCTCCTACTGGGAGACATTTGGCAATGTCCACAGACATGTTTGGTTTCAGAGCTGGGGTATGCTATGGCATCTTGTGGATAGAAGCTAAGGATGCTGCTAGCACCCCTTGACAACTAATAGTTAACATTGCTTGAGATATCAGTAGTGCCAAGGTTAAGAAACTGTGCTCTTGAGTCAAGTACTGGTTGAGCATGGGTTTAAAGAATTGGTATACGTTTAAATTTTCTCTGTCCTGGCTCAGTTTGGAGTAGTAAAACTCCTGGGAGGAACAGATTAAATAAAGTTGAAGGTGAGGATGATGGGGAAGGGCAAAGAGGCCTACATTTGACAACTGCACTGTCTCTATTTGTATGCTTTAAGCTTTTTACATCCCAGCAACCCAGTTTACAATTTTTCTCTGGCAACAGATTCACTGCACAGTCATTTGACTGTTGGTTTCAATGATAATGATACCCAGCAAAAACAGTGAGTCTTAAGAGCAGCTTTGTGGATTCTGTGGTCTGACCCACTGCCCTTTAATAAGCCTAAGCTCCCTTTGTGACTCTCAGCTGGCAAGGATTGGGGTTCTGGGAGCAAAAGCCTAGTTTGATTCATTTTACCCTCCAGTTTTCTACAAAATTGCACACGTCACAATGGAGTGCCCCAGGTGGGAAGAAAGGAAGCAGGCATCAAATTGGATAAAATAACAAAGCAACTGGAGTCACAACCTCTGTCTTCCCCAGCTGCCTTCCCACAATATTCACTTAGTTTTCTGCCTATGAAGCAAAATCATCTGATGATTCCTGAACTATTCCAACTTAACATGCATGCCACACTTTAGTCATTGTTGGCCATAATTGCAAAAGAGCTGTCATATCTTTTTATAGAGAAGTGATTTCAGCACCCTAATACCAAAGTCAATGAGAGAACACTACTTGTGGACAAATTATTTCTGTTTGCACATTAGTAAATGCTTCAAAAGAATATGTTAAGTGAGATTAGTCAATCACAAAGAGTTCAGAAGCATATGTTCTCCCTGATATGCAGATGCTAGAGAGAAGATGGGGCATAAGAGGGTCTTCAGATGAAAAAGGAGAAACCCTAGATGAGCAAAGAAGTTGACTTAACTGAGAGGGATGGATGGGGAGAAGGGGGGACACCCTAATGCACACGATGTACTTTCACAAATATATCAATGTTAATTACTAAACTGAACTTGAGAAGGAGGGAGGGCGAGGGACTGGGGTGGGAATGGGGGAAGGGGTTAAATGAGAAATGTGTGCATATATACCTTTATCAGCTTGTACCTAACAAAGGTGTATGATTACAATGCACCGATTATTATAAAAAATAAAAAAGAATCTACAAAAATGTAAAATAAATAAATAAATACATAATTAAATAAAAGTGGCTTGGTGCTATACTTGGGAGGCCTGACACCCAGGGCAGTCATTTGTGGGCTAATAAAGACTTTCTTTTGGCTATAAAAAAAAAAAAATAGACAGAATGACTTGTTTTTGTAGACAACCCCTTCAAGTATCCCAAATGGATGATATTTAAGATTTACCTCGGGCCCTGTGTTTTGTGTGTGTGTGTGTGTGTGTGTGTGTGTGTGTGTGTGTGTGTGTGTGTATGTTTGTGTTACTGGGGAGTGAACTCAGGGGCATTCTACCTCTAAGCTACACCCCCAGTCCTTTTTATTTTTTATTTTTGTTTGTTTTGAAACAGTATCTTGCAAAATTGCTGAGAGTCTTGCTAAATTGCACAAGGCAATTCTCCTGTCTCAGCCTCCTAAGTACTGAGATTACTGGTATGTGCCACCCTGCCTGTCTAAGATTTAACTACTTTGAAGTGTGTTTGTGTGTTTGTTTGTCTGTTTGTTTTTTAGTTTTTAAAAACTCATCCAACTTAAAAAAGTTATTATTTCACAGAAATTTAAATTTGTCTCAGAAATTTAAATTTTTGAATAGACAAGTGAAAATAAATTTTTCATAAACAAATTCTTATCTTTCTCTGTCAAGTCACATTTTTTTTTTACTGTGATTTACCTAGCATCTATAGTGCAACTGCAGGTCTGCATGCTTGGCGAATCAATCTGGAGAAAGATCTGGAGATGCTTAAATATATATTCTTCCTACATAAACTTTTTCCTGCCAGGTTATTGCAAGCAGCTTCATTGGAGAGAAATATGAGCTCAATGAACTCAGGAGGTTTTTGCAAAATATGTTATTTCTAGCTGTTAATAAAGATTAAATTATATGCTCCTCAGTTTCTTTCACATCTCAGGACCAAAGTTCTACACTGCTCAATATAGTTGGGAGAAACAAGACAAGCTATCCTTTAACACACCAATTAAAATAGAGGAAAATATTGTTAAAGACATGAAGGTGAACTTTTTTTTACCAATAATATGATTTTGAATTAAAAAACATATAGACAAAGAATAACTTAGTTAAGAATGTTGGGCCAGGCATAGTGGTGCACATCTATAATCTTAGTACATAGAAGGCTAAGGCAGGAGGATCTCAGATTCAAGGCCAGCCTCAAAAACATTGTGAGACTCTGTTTCAAAATTTTTTTAAAAAGTCTGTGAGTATAACTTAGAGGTAGTATGCCCTTGGGTTCCATCTCCAGTATCTCCCCTAAAAAAAGTCATATTAACAATTTTTATTGATACTCTAAGTAGAAAATATTAGCTTGTGTTGCCCTAATTTAAAGAAAGTTGCCTTTAGAATTGGCCCTGTTCATGAAATGTCTATTCTCAAAATGATCAGGTGGTATTTCAGAATAAAACAAAAGAGAGCTCAGTATGATTGCACAACTATAACATGGCCTGCCATCTCTCTGACTTCATCACTTTCTAATGCCACTTCCCCACTTACTGCATTCTAGCCTCACAGGTAGGACTCTGAACTTGTACTAGCCATTACCCCTGAGGTATATCCTCCACTTCACTCAAATATCATCTTCTCCTGAATGTCCATACTGGTGGCCTCACCCAAACTGATTCTCCATCCATTGTACTTCCTACCATATTTGAGTTTTCTCTTAGCACTTATCCCCATCTACCATACCACACATTTTCACTGTTTATTTTGTTCACTTTGTATTTTCAGTGTCAGCATATATGCTTCATGAAGGCAAAGGCATTTGTGGATTTATGTTCACTGCTGTTTCCACAGTGTCTAGAACACAGTCGATGCTCAATCTGGTATTGAATTAAAGAATTAAAGAATCAAGATACAAACATGCTTCACGGAACTCAAAGAAAGCAAATCTGGGACTTACAAAGGCCCAACATGCTGTTTAAAACTTTGGAAGCTTTTATTTATAGATGTATAGATTATCTTGCATGATCTTCTCTCTGTTTTGTATCATTTATCTCCCCATCTGTCCAGCCTCATTTAACTAATCCAGCCTGTGCAACTAAGTTCCTATTTTAGCCCAAAACCCAACTCAGTTCTCTAAACCTCCAATTTGCTGCAAAAAAGAAAAAAGAAAGAAAAAAAATCACTGAATTGGCTAACATTAAGGTAAGGTGTCCTCTCCTTATGACCAAATGAAAGGAATCACTTAATGCAAACAGAATCCAAGAGGTGTCTGTGGATAAGGGGAAGGGTTTCTTTTAGACTTTGCGATCGTTTCTTAACTCTCATTTATACAAATTTCAGCCATATATAGTGATACCTCCAGGAAATAAAGGCAAGTTTAACAGGAAATGAAGACAAATCTGCCTACTTTACCCTTGTTTCAACAAACAGAATCCTCTGATGTTTGTTTTGAGACAAAAGTTAGATTCTTGTTCTTTGTAGCCACACCATGGGAGATGACAAACTGTGTAGGCACAATGCTTCTAGGTGGCAACCAATTTTCAATGCCTTTATGTCTTTTCCATGTTTTATTCATGAGCACCCATTCTCCTTTACCATTCAAAAACCTCATGGGAAACTCCCCGTGATATAATGATAATGATATTAGCCATTGAATGGAAAAATAAATGACGAGGAGCTAATAAGTCTTAAGCAACACCTTAAAATAATTTTGCATTTCAGAAATTGCATGAGTATCTATGCGTACTTAAACAATAATAAGCCATCTATGTGGGAGACTTCCTTCTTTTGTTAGCAGGTGCTATTTTACAGATCGGATCTACCAGTCCTCAGGGGTTATGGCTCATGGATTTGGAACTGCCACCCATACTCAGTCCATGCACACCTTCAACTTGTTCACTTCTTCGTTGAGCCGACATATTTGTATACACTTACTCTTTTTTTGAGGGGTGGGTTGCTGGGGATTGAACCCAGAGGCATTCTACCTCCAAGCTACATCCCCAGTCCTATTTTCTATTATTTATTTTGAAACAGGGTCTCACTAAGTTGTGGAGGGTCTCACTAAATGGCTGAGGCTGGCTGCGAACCTGGAACCTCCAGTCTCAGCCTCCCAAGTACAGGGATTACAAGCGTGCACCACCAGCCCGGCTTGTGTACACTTACTCTTTCTGGGCACTATGCTTGTAGCACACAGGATGGACATGGTCTCCACGGTTAGCATCATCTGCCTGACCCATCCTTAGATAATAATAATCATCACTGAGTACTCACTGATAGCAGGCTCTGTATTAATATCATGTGATTATTTATAAAATAGATGAAGTACATAGAGAATGAAGCTTTCCAATAGTGATAAAACTTCAAAGTGACAAAGACTGAACACGGAGCTCCAAAAGACACATCAGGGAAACAGTTATGTAAGGAGAATATCAAAATATAAGACAATAAGGTTACTAATATAGGACTTGACAAGGTTTTATGGTAGCTTACAGAGTAGAGTGACAATAGCAGTAGGGAAAGCATGACATTTGGAGACAAAAGAGGATTTGGGTCTGTTTCTTCACTGGCAAAGTACATGACCTTCACCAACCCTTCAGTCTCTGAAACTTATGCTACTTTTTTTTTTTTTTTTTTTTTTTTTTGCGGTACTGGGGATTGAACTCAGGGGCATTCTACCTCCGAGCTATACCCCCAGCCCTATTTTTTATTCTTTATTTTGAAACCGAGTCTCACTAAGTTGCGGAGTGCCTCACTAGGTAGCTGAGGCTGGCCGCGAACCCGGATCCTCCGGTCTCAGCCTCCGGAATGCTGGGAT
>PVLC010000031.1:0-35617 GCA_004027655.1 Graphiurus murinus | reverse complement strand
AAACTTATGCTACTTTATCAGAAAAAAAAAAAAAAAAAAAAATGGAAGCAACACACAGCTTCCCGCGGTATGTTTTGGCAAATACTTGATAAATGACGACTGTTAAATATACCAGGAACTATGTTCGAGAATTCACGGATCAGGTACAGAAATTGTGCTGTACAGCATACACTCAATAATTACTATTTTCATTCCTTTTTTCCCTTTCCTAGTCATTTCTGAATGTGCAGAGATAAGAATTAGGGGCAAAAGCTTTGTCGTTTATATGAGGAGCATTCCTTTCACTTTGGTATTTCTGGGGCAAAGAACAGTTTTGACTCATTTTGTACCATGGCTGTCTTTAGTTCTCTGATCTGTAGCAGTCATAAATATCACTTTGGCTGGGTGCCCTGAAGTCATAAGAAGTGAGGGGGTAATTTTAGGTCTTGACTACTCTGTTGGCAACAAAAGCCTTAATTGGCAATCAATGTGTGTAAGGCCATTTAGGAGAGAATGGATGGGCTGTGCGTGGCCACCGGCTGATCACATACTGAGAACATAGAGAACTTCCCTGAGAATCTGATGTTGGAGCATGTTTTTCACTCCCTCTTCAGCTTGAAACACCAGCTACATTTTAACTCGAGGTAAACCAGTCTACCAACTGTGGCATTACCATTAACCCCAACTCTGTTATTTCTTACTAAAGAAGCACCACATCAGACATAGTGGTGCATACCTGTAATCCCAGTACTTTGAAGGCTGAAACAAGAGGATTGCAGGTTCAAGGCTAGCCTCAGCAATGCAGCAAGCCTTTCAGCAATCTAGACAGACCCTGTTTCAAAACAAAAATCAAAAAGGGCTAGGGGTGTAGCTTGGAGGTGAAATGCCTCTGGATTCAATCTTCAGTACCACCAAAAGAAAAAAAAAAAGTATTTTAAGAGGCCAGGCTCAGACTATGTGATCTAAATAATTTAATTAGCTTATCTGGCCTTCATTTTTCCCCTTCCAAAATAGAGGTAGTAGATACTGGAGAATATTTGGTCTCTGTTGGGTAAAAAGGATTATGTAGTACAATGACAATAAGCCAGGATATTCACATGTGGACACTCTCTACATGTAGAAAATAAACAGAACCTAGGTATTTGTTTACATTGGCATTTCCTTGTTAATTAATTTTTTTGTTTGTTTGTTGTATGTCTTAGGTCAGGGAAATCACAGTGGCAAAGAGGAAGGGAAGGAGTTTGAAGCAAAAAGAAATAGGCTAGCCAGGCATGGTGGCACACTCCTATAATTCCAACACTTGGGAGGTTGAGGCAAGAAGATAGCAGCTTTAAAGCCAGCCTCAGCAATGTAAGAGGACCTAGTGAGACACATTAAAAAAAAAAAAAAAAAAAAAAAAAAAAATATATATATATATATATATATATATATATAGAGAGAGAGAGAGAGAGAGAGAGAGAGAGAGAGGTTTTTAAAGGGCTGGGAGTGTAGCTCAAAGGTATATTGTGCTGATTGAATTGATATGTTTATCCTATTTGTAATCATTTCAGTTAAGAAATCTTCAAGAGCACATCAGGGCTCTGGCCTAGGTGCTGTAAGGGGAAAACAGATTCAGGTGTTTTTCTCTCCTCCAGGGACTCAGATCCAAGCTTGAGCATGGGACAATTGGACCAGAACTGCCCAGGAAAGTACATGGTTCCTTCCAAAAGGACACATATTCTTAAACCTAGTAAGTAGCGTGGACATTCAGTTCAGAGGGAGGAGACACAAAGCAACAAGGGAGAGAGCATGAGCAGGGCCAGGCCTCGGAGGAAGAAGGTAAATGCGATTCAGCTTGTCAAAAGATGAGAAGACAGAGTGGGTTTCCACGTGAGAATAACTTAAGCCAAGAAGCACAATTAGAGGACCATGGCTGATTAAAGTTTTGGTTAGGACACATAATAGGCATTGCAATACAATGTATGTACCTCAGGATGATTTTCAACATTAAATTAAAAGGAAGTCCAAGCCGAGCATGGTGGTGCATTTCTGTAATCCCAGTATTTGGGAGGCTGAAACAGGAGGATCACAGGTCTGAGGCCAGCCTCAGTGACTTAGTGAGATTCTCAGCAACATAGCGAAACCCTGTTTCAAAATAATAACTAAAATGAGGTTAGGGGTATAGCTTTGAGGCAGAATGTCCCTGGGTTCCATCCTCAGTCCCCCCCCACCAACAAAAAAAAAAAAGAAAAGAAAGGAAGCACAATTGAAGCCAAAAGAGAGTTCTGGAGAACTGTGGTCTTGAATAAGCTGGGTCAACCCAGAGTGCAGCAGCCAGTGCCAAGGCCATCCTTCAATGCCCTTACCCCCAGCCTTCTTCTTTGATCTCTATTTTTATGTAAATAAAGCCAATAAGCATGATCAAAATTCGCTTTGAGGAGAATGTAAAAGCAGGACCTTTGTTTTCAGTCCTTATGCTCTCTAGGACATCATGGAGGTCCTCTCTGCACAGTCACCTTCCTACCTTTCCTGTGCCTTCCTACCTGTTGAACTACAGACAAACATATCTATCCTGAAATTTCCATGTCTACACAAATCTGTTTCCTAAGATTCTGGTTTGCTAAGTTGATGAAATGATGGTGCTAATACTTAAAGAATTCAAAAGAGAGTTAGATTCACTTCTTTCTTGAGATACTAGATGTCAGTTTCAACTATGGTCAATAGAGGTAGTTCCTTTGCACAAAGCCAAAGGAGTGATCCTAATCCAAGCAGGTCAGGAGTTAAAAGAGGTATCCCACCTGCCTCTGGACACATGTGGGCCTCGCTCATGCTTTGTATTCACCTTGAAAAGCTTCCCTGTTATGGTCTCCCAACCAAAAATGCCACCAGCTTTCAAAGATCAAGGAAAATATTAGCGCTGCTAACAAGTCTTGTTCAACACCTAGTATTAGGCAACTGCTTTTTCTTCATATTACTTTCCATATAAAGGTTTATGTTATAATCTATCATTTATAAATGAGAAAACCAAAAATGAAAACAATTAAGAACTTGTTCAAGGTTAAACAACTAATAAATGAGTAGACATATAGGGTCAAAACTCTAACTAACCCATTAAAATTTTATCTCTTCCTGGCACTGAGCCCCTTGGGCATTTAATTTGTGCCTTTATTATAATAAAAACTGGCACAGCCTGCTTTGTACCATGACACAGTGTACACTGCACAATATGTCTCAATAAATTATAAACTCCTTGAGTTTAAGGACTATAACTTATTCATCAATTTATCAGCCATAGCATCTAGTGGCTAGCTGATAAAAATAATGTGCTCAAAAAATTTCACTTCAGTTACAGAAAACAAATTAGGAGAAAATATGACAAAAATTTCTGGAAGTTGTTGTGTTATTGTTTACCATTTTCACCTGTTGGTCTGTGTGTTATTTGTATGTGTTCACATTTAGGTGAAATTCATGGAAAACTTTTCCTATGTTCTTATTGGATACCAATTATTTAGCCTCCTGTGAGTGGTATGAAGGAGGAAAACAACAGAAATGGGTACATGAATTCACTGTTGCTGTTTTACAAAGGAAGAAAACCCCTACAATTTCTATGGGCTGAATTCACAGAACTCCCAGAAAACAAAACCAAGGGCATTTCTCACATGATTTCCTAACAGAATCTCCTCCTCATTTATTATTTAGTGTGTATCGTATGATAATGATTTTTTAGCTTTCTCCCCCTGGCTTTAGCTTTTAGACTAAAAACAAAAAAAAGCAAAAACAAACAAACAACAAAAAAAAACATGTCAGCCCTAGCTACAATTTCTCTCATAAGGGTAAAGGGTAGGGATTTTAGAAAAAATTCTAGCTCCCTTTTCACTTTCTCCAGCAGTGAGGACTAGGAAGGTAAGTTTTTATGATTGAAATGCTTCCTGATGCATAATCAATAAGGTGGCAATGTCACTGATGAAAAATACCCTGGAAAATATATTCTAGGCTTTACTTTGGCCCAAATTGTCAATGCAGAAAGTCCTTTTCTAGAATCAAACCTAGAATCAGACACTTTTTAACAACCTCTTGTTTGGATGTCTCATTTACTCCAAAACTTCCTTCAGCTGGAAATGTTCTGAATCTGTTACTAGGAATGTAATCTTCCCCCACCCCCCTCCAGGAGTTCTCTTACTATCCCTTAAAAATATAGCTTTATACATTGCACATTATAGTTGTTCAGACCAGGTGTGGCCACACTATGTGTCTCTTAAGCAGATTGGCAAAGGCCCCGAAATTGTGTCACATTCAAAAGACAGAAAAAGAAGGCTCAAATCAGTATCTTATTAGTACTACAGTCGGCCTCTGTCCAATTCTGGACCCATGGAGCCCCTAACTCATACATGTCACAGGTTAATAGGCAACACACAGGGAGGTGGCTTAATGTATAGAATGTGGAGTCAGATGACTGAGATAAAATCCTATCTGTGGAGCATGTTCACTCTGTGGCATTAGATGATTACCTGACCTCAACTTTTTGCAAAATATGTATACAATACTACTTGCATCATGCAGTTCTTAGGATTAAAGGGGATGATGGCTATAAATCACTTAACACAACACCTATTCTATTAATGTGAGTTGTCTCATAGTGTTTATACTATAATCACTATGCTGAAGTTAAAAGGCAGCATGGGCTGGATTTTACCACTTATCAGACAGGTGGGTTCAGGAAAGTTCCCTAATATCTCAAAACCTCAGTCTTATCTTCTCATCTGTAAAATTAGTCTAATAATAGCAATTACTTCTTTGGGTGGTTATGAACATTGGGTACTAATGCGTGTAAAATCTTTCGCTCAGTCTAACTATGGTAATGTACTTAATATATATTATTAAAATTGATTAGTAGGAATATGAGTATCATTATTATCATTAGTATCATTGCTATCAGCCCATCGCAGACTTTTTTGGAAAAAGAGCAGATTTCTCTAGAGCATTTATAGTAAGCTTTCCTTAACTGTCCACATGTTTCAGCCACTCCAGATGTGAACTCCCAAAGCAGCAGGCTGGGTGGCATTAACAGATGCCACAGAGTCGCCAACTGTTTGGCTAAGAAGAATGCTCCCTTGGAAATTCACAACTGTGCTTTGTAGTCATGGAAATTGTTCTGCCCTCTCCTCTCCTCTTTCTTTCTCACTCATTACATGCATAATGGATATTCATTATTAATGAATAATAGTAACTTAGAGCCTAGGTTTGAACAATCCCTATTTCAGAAAGTTTTTATTTCCCTAGTTTCCCTCCCTATCTGAATTTTACTGTTCCATGCTACTATTGCTAGAGAGGAAAGAGACAGTGGTATGCATTCTCTCTGCTTCTTTATAACTTGCTTACTTCTCAGCAAATGCATGCCTGCCTCATAACTCTTGCCTCCAAATGTTTACACTCCCATGCCGATTCTTTTTCTTGTTCTCCCTTCCCTAGGTCCTTTACAATCCATCCTGTTTTACCTCCTTCCTATCTCTTCTGCTGTTCTTTCCGCAGTCACTTTAGCAAGTTCTCTTCCCATCCCCTTAAGAAATATCCTCAAATTCGACTTTGTTCCTCATACATGTAACAAGTCTTCTAGGCTCCTTGTCTATATGAATAGGTCCACTCATTTTCTCAAGCTAGTTATCTAGAGATAATCCTTGAATTCTTTTTCTTCCACAACAAAAATGCACCCCCAACACACGCACAAGAAATCACTAAGTTCTATGGATTTCACCATCTTGTTATTTCTTAAAACCATGTATGCTTCCCTGTTTCTACTATCCTGGCATAGGCCACCTCATCTCTTATCTGAATCATGGTAATAGTTCCTTAATTTGTTCTCTCATTAGTAATCTGGTTTCATAGCCTTTAAATTCATTCTCTATTGAAAGGCTCAAATAATCTTTCTAGAATGTGTAATCACATCACAGCACTATTTAAGACCTATCAATGCTTCCTTTACTTCTATAACTTTTATCTGTCATCACAACCAAACTCCATCCTCTGGCCATAATGGATGATTATCCAGGTTCCAGCATGAACTCCTCTCTCTTGCTCTTCTTAAAAAAGAAAAATCATTTTCGTACAAAATAATATACACCATAACGAATGCCTCATGCTTTGAATTTCAGTAGTGAAATTTCTCCCTGTAAAAACCTCCATGCAGCCAAGTTGAGACCTGACCACCTTCCTACATGTTCATGGTATGCCCCATGAGAGCAATGAGAGCATTCATTCATCTACCTTTTAGTCATCTATTTACTTTTTGTCTTACTATGGAATTATTCATGAACAATAGGGAGGTAGAATTTTCCAGAATTATAATTGTGTCTGCTCTGCAAAAGAAGGAACTAGGGAAGGGAGAAGAGGAAATCATAAAAGTAACTTAATTGAGCCTAAGAAGTAGGATGAAAGGAGAAATACTGTAACAACTTCACAGAATATAATACCTTCAAAGAAACAAATTTTTGAGAGCTATGTGGGTGTTAGGCCTAGAAATTCATTGCTGTTTAGTTTACTTTACTACTGTTATGTTTTCATTTACTTCCCTTCTTGTATTTAATTGCCTGGCTACTTTAATCCAAGAAAATAAGTAGATTTTTACTTGAATAAAGTTGAAATTTCAAGCATACCTGTAAACAACATTAAATGTCTTTTTGTTTATGGAAAATAGCATGAGCCTTTTCCCCTCACATTATTTATATTCTTTCATGCATTGCTCAACACAATAGCACTGTCCAAATGCTGAACTAAATGTTCCAATTATCCTGTGCTTATGTCTCAAAAAGCACTAACTCCTACCTGTTAAATTGCAATTATATCCTATTAGCATAAGTGTCTAACTTTGAATCACTGTTTTTCCATCTCTAATTACAGAAATGGGGAGGGAAGTCACCTAACAAAACAACAACAAAAAAACCTGACAAGATAATTTTAATTCAGGCACCCTCCAAAAATTAATGGTCTTCAAAAGTATGATCACTGATCCAAATTAGTTGCTTCAATGGGCTGGGAGAAAAAAGGATCTATTTCTAATAATAACTTTATGGTGATGATGATGATGATGATGATAAAGACAAGAATGATAAGGATGATGATAGTCAACATTTTGTAAGTTACCATAATGTGCTGGGCAGATTGGTAAAGCTTTTCATTGATTATCTTATTTTATATGATGATAAACTCAAATGATAGACACAGTTATCATTACCATTGTTTCCAATTACAGATGCAAAAACCAAGATTTAAAACGTTACCTCCTGCAGCTAGTGGAGTGGATAGATAAGAACTTAAATTCCAGCTACTTAATAAAAAGATCTTACACATAACCTCATGTTAAGGAAATTCTATCAAAGTGAGCTTCATACTTAGGACTTTCTATCATCTTCTACTTAGGTTTACCAAGTTTAGCAGGCAGTACTATTTATTTTATTTTATTCATCTTTCTTTCTTTCTTCTTTCCTTCCTTCCTTCCTTCCTTCCTTCCTTCCTTCCTCCCTCCTTCCCTCCCTCTCTTCCTTCCTTCTTTCCTCCCTTCCTTCTTTCCTTCCTTCCTTCCTTTTTTGATATTTTGCTCACTGTTGGGATGCATTATGAGACTCCAGTTCTAGGAGGCTTTGAGGAAGAAATCATTTATCTCTATTCATTGCTTTTCCTATATCCAAAATTGAACTCTTCATTTTAAAAATCCAAAAGTATTTTACCAGATACCTTTTGTAACACAATAGGCATTAAGCAAGACTTTAAAAATACAAGTACTTAGGCATAACTTATTTTACATACAAATTCTTAATTTATGTCACACCATATTTTTCATTCGTCTTCTCCAAATTATAAAACTTTTCTATGCCTCCATATTCTGATTTTTGAAATACAGTAATAATGTTATCAATCACATTGGGTTATTAGGCACTCAATATAGGCCAATTCTATTCCTGTTAGACCTTAAAGATTACAAACTCCTTTTGTAATTTTCTCTACATGGACCTAGACATTCCATAAGGTAATTTCAAAGCTAGAGAGGAGCTTGTTGCCTATAATTGCTTGGGCAGCTTATTATGTATCTCAATAAGCCACATCCAAATTATTTCCCCAGAAGATTTGTAACTTAAAATAAAGGTAAGTCTACCTTTGCTTTCCCAGTTTCCAATTATTTTTAAATGTCTATTTCTTCTGCCTACCTTGCTTATTTACATGTGTAACAGAGAACAGAAAACCACATGTAGATACATTTCTACAACAGCATTCATCATGTGACAATTTTAAAAACTGGATTCTCAGCTTATTTCTTCCTTTTTTTGTACAACAGATATTCATGCAATATGGGCAATCAGGCACATAAATATGTTATACTTAACATGTATATTACATATGTACAAATACAAACACACTAAAATATGTAATGATGATTTTTGCTTTTCTTGATGCCTGTGTGAGCCGTGATGTCTCACAGCTTCAGCTTCAGCTTCAGCATAACTGGGTCCAGGTTTCGACTATCAGATCAATATTGTTAAAATTCCCATTCTACTCAAACTAAGTACAGATTCAACAGATTCAATACAATCTCCCTCAAAATTTCTTTTTTTTTTTTTTTTTTTTTTTGGTACTGGGGATTGAACTCAGGGGCATTTTACTTCTGGGCTACATCCCCAACCCTATTATTTTTTATTCTTTATTTTGAGACAGAGTCTCACTAAATTGCAGTGACTCACTAAG
Source organism: Graphiurus murinus (assembly GCA_004027655.1). NCBI lineage: Eukaryota > Metazoa > Chordata > Mammalia > Rodentia > Gliridae > Graphiurus > Graphiurus murinus. The sequence goes on along the minus strand of PVLC010000031.1, from coordinate 26,926 downwards.
TAGCTGAGGCTTGCCATGAACCCAGATCCTCCTCCTGTCTCAGCCTCCCAAATACTAGATTACAATTGTGCACCACCACGCCCAGCTTACCAATGACATTCTTTGCAGAACCAGGAAAAAATTCTAAAATCCTCAAATTTTTTCATTACAACTTTTGACTTTGCTAGCTGCTACTTGGCTTCCTTGTTGGGACGTTTCCACATGGATGTGGGATGATTATAAAACACCGTAAGCCCTGACAGAGGCAGAGATTCTGCATTTTTCTTGCAGTTAAGTGGGTTATGTCACTAATATGGTCAATGAACTGCAAAAGAAAATGACAGATGTCAGGATCAGAGACTGATACAATAAAAGCTCATGCCCAATGCTCTCTCATCCTCAGTATCATTTGAAATATTGACAAAAGAGGCCATATGTCCCAATGGGTGAAGGTTTGCTTTAATACTTTTATTGGTGCACTATAGTCTCACATCATCATGAAATTCAGAGTAATAGTGACATACATGCACACAGCACTTGGTAGGCTTTCCTCTGGCTCCCTAATTTGTCACAGGTCCTGCAGCTAGCAGAGTGGGTAGGTTAGAACTCAAAGTGAAGGGAAATGGGGAGGGAGCCCATTCCCCCATCCCTTCCTCATACAGGGTATTGAGATTGATATTGGTGTTCTCACGTATAATGTCAAGGGAAGTGATTCCTTCATTGGTTCTCCCTCTCTCGCCCACTTTCCCCTCAACTACCTCCTTCCTTCCACTGGTGTTTCTCCTCCATTATCTGAAGTCCCTCTGGTATTGCAATTACTCCCTAGTTTCTGAATGAGAGAAAACATATGACCCTTCACTTCCTGTGACTAGCTAATCTTCCATTAACATAATGTTCTCCAAGTCCATCCATCTTCCAGCAAATGACATTATTTTTTTCTTTATTTATGAAAAGAATCCCATTGGGAGTATATCCCATAATTTTGTAATCTACTCATCTGTTGATAGGTACCTAGGTTGGTTCCATAATTTGGCTATTGTAAATTGTAGGTGCAACTTTTTAATGGGAAGTTTAATCACATTGGATGCATGGTTCACTATGGAGACTTGTTTGGAACTTCAGTAGGCTTTGAACAAGAAATAAATAAAGAAATAAGTCTTTGGCTATAAGATCAACATACATAAATCAGTAGCATTGCTAGATGCCAATAGAAACTTACCTGAAGTAGATATCAAGAAAGCAATCCCATTTCCAATAACTCCAAAAATAAAGTACCTAGGAAACTATTTATCCAAACATGTACTTTTCTTAGAGTGCTTAAGTGAAAGACATTTTGGTCTTTTACCTTTGTGCTTATCAAACACTTTATTTAAAAAGTGAACACAGACAAGTGGAAGCTTAGAGAGTTGTTAAATTCCAAAGAGATAATCTTTTATATTCTCTATCAGTGATAAGCAATGCCTCACCTACAATTCGATTCAACAAGCCCATACAGAAAATTTGCTACCTAACATATACTGTGCAGAATGGCATGGAGGGTGCAGGACAGTAGAACAAAACATGGGAACAATCAGCTTAACATGAGTGGGAACCTGGAACAAGGAGTAATTGTAATTTTTGAAAGCAGTAATACTGAAAGGGGAAAAACAGCAATTGAGATATTAAACTATTAAGATAATGCCTAGCCTTAGAAAAGGAGTGGCATTGCATTCCAACCTTATAAAGCAGCATGAGAAGAGAAATGTGAATTTATGTAGTTCCTGAGATGATGGGTAAAACAGTGCAAGTGTAAAGGATGGGTCCTGGCAGGAAACAAGTGATAGGGGAAGAGTGAATCAAGTGAGCCCCATGGTATGATTTCAAGCATTTGGAAGGATTCATGGAATCCAATAAAGGCTAATGAGCAACACATGTCTGTCAGTAACAGGAAGTAGTGAAGACATAAAGATGCAAGGGGAAGGGACAGCCATCAAAACCTGGAGAAACCTGCATGGAGAAGGCCACCTTACATGGGCTTTTGGAAGAGGAGTGGATCCATTGCTATCCTGTAGACCGGAAAGGAGTAAACTCAGGGAATAATTATCTCAACCTCCCATCCTTTTACCATCTAACATTTTTCTTATGTTTCTCATTGACTAAACCCAGGTGGTTAATTTATGTCTGTGGAGCTCAGACTTCTCAGTCCCAGAGCAGGGTGGGTAAGATGGAGATGTAAAAGAGAAAGCCATGTATTGCTGCATAGATGAATGATAGAGAGAGTGGAAGATGAAACTAAAAAGGTCGCTGGTCACAAGAGAAGGGAAGGCCCTGAACTAAAAGAAAGGAGGCCACCTGAGTATTTTGAGGAAGAGGCAGCCTAGATTTTCCAACTCAAGAAAACATACACAAAATGTATTATACACAATATTTACCCAAAGCTCTCTTGGCGAGCTACTCTGTGGAATATTATCACATTTCACATGAAAAATAATTCATAGAAAGATAATCTGAAGCAACATTTATATTCAACCAAGGTACACTGGTGTTTTTAAGACAGTCCCTCAGGTCTTCTAATACACTAATGTATACTGTTAATCTCAAAAAAGTGAAATGTAATAATGTAGTATTTTCAAGATGCATTTGACCATAAATCTTTTTATAGATCATTTCTCAATATTGTATGGAGTCCAGTGGTGCTTATTCAGGATGACAATATGGCATAAACTCACTGGTTCTGTTTTGTCTTGCTAGATACTTCATGCTTACCTGCTTGCATAATGTGAGATACTGGGAGCAGGAAGGTGCCTTCTGGACCCTTTTCTATCTGCAGCACCTTGTCCAATGCCTAAGTGTTGGAAATGGTGAAGAAAGAAGAGACTTTATCTGAAAGGGGGCAAAAAGTGAAAGTAGGGGCATGAGATATGCAAGAAAAACCTGACTATGGTCAGTGGTATTTGAGAACAGTAGCCAGCAAGGTGACTGGCATTTTTTTTTAAAAAGATCAAGCCATGAGGAAGAATCAAGGGGTCAATGAAAGTTGCAAAAATATCTTCAGGATGGTGTAGGATCCATACACAGAGAAAACGTTGACTGTTTTCCAAAGCTATAAGCATTTTGATGGGACAAAGGAAAAAAAGCATCCATGTAAATCACTGGAGTTTATCCCCCAAAGCATGCCTTTTTTCATGTTCCAGGCCCCTTCTCGCATGGTCACTTGTTTTTCATTCTAAATGGATATTAGCTGAGTGTTGTGTTTACAATATATTTTCTGAAGAACTCGTAATCGATGGAGATCCAATAGATTCATGCCAGTGATTGAGGAGTGAAATAATAGTCTATCAATATATCACTTGATGAGTCAATAAATAAAACATTTATTAAGTACCTGTTATTTATCAGTTTCCCTACCCATATTTTGCAAATGAAAATGTAAAACCTAGTCCTCAGAATGCCAGAAGAGTTTCCAAATGAATGTGTCAGGAAGACAGAGAGGAGAGACATACTTGGCATATTTGTGTTTTGACTAAGACACAATCCTTTGCCCAGTGTCTCATGTGTAGTGCACACGTAGTGTACTCACAGCCCGCCAATATCTTCTATCCTATTATCACTCAGCCTAATTCAGACCACTGCTCAGGGAGCCTACTGTGGAGCAATTAGCAACTAACCAAAAGGAGTCATGGAGTTCCAGAAGCTCTATTCTAAGCATGCACTGACAATGCATTTAAATTATACCAGAGTAAATTTCTGGTTTAGGCAAAGCTCTCTGTTATTTTTGGAGTGAGAGACAGTCTGGTGGAGGTTATTGCCCAGGGAACATACAAGGAAAAGTAATCACGCCAATTTCACTAGAATTGCTCAGAGACAGCCTCCACTCTGGTGAACTGTGGCTGGGCTGACAGCACTTTACACTGTTTATATAATCGGGGGCTTCCTTGGAAACTGCACTGACCCCGAGATGACTGAAAATCTGGAGTAAAAGCTTGGATGCAGTTCACAAAATTGGATTCAAATGAAAAGTCTAATGTGGGGCCACTGAAACATAACACAGAGTGCTGTTCCCTGAATTCAAAAGAAAAATCAGTGAAACATGTTAGACCTCGCACCCACCAGAGCCAGCCATAGCAGGGGACAGTGGTGGAGAGTATTTTTTTTTTAATTATGTTTGCTTTCCCTGACTAAAGAATGGAAGTGTGGCTTGATGTCTGAGGTAAGGCAATGCGTCTCCTCAATATGGAGATCGTTATTGGTTCACATTTCAATCTCAGAAATCAGGATGCAGACTATAGGCTGGGAAACCCTCAAGGTGATGATTGTCACTGTCTTGTCACACACAAATTTGCTTGTCACTCCTGCTGGCATGTCTAGGCAACTGTAGATCTTCGAAACTTCAGTCTTGAAACTATTTAAGGATCGTTTGAAGAAGGAATGTATTATTGTTTTCCTTCCAATAACTGATTATGGTCTGGACACTGTCCATTGTCACTTTGTGGTACTGCACCAGTATGAGGAATTACTGGGTCATTTTAGCAGCATAGAAAGGATCTGGGAAGTAATAGCAGAGTCCTGTTAAAAAATGAACATCATTGACATTATTAACACATTTAATGGCACAAAGAAAGATAATATGTAAAAAATATGATAGTAATGACTCTGAGTCAAAGGGCAATTCAAAAGAATCAGATTTTGAATATGAAAAAGTTTAACATATCTTATACCTATTGATTTTACTTTATTACGTACATACAAAACGAATAAGGTAGCAATCTATGTTTAAAAGCTCCATTTTAGTAAGTATAAAATGTACAAACTAAATGAAAATGATACATGATTTCAAAGTTTCAACAGCACATCATTTCTTCATTAGTTGTACATGTTTTAAAATATCTTATCTAATAATCAATGGTGTCTCACACTCTCTGAAAAACAGCAGAATGGTAGACTTGGTTATCCTGACTTCTGTCTTTCTGACTTGAGTTGATGTCTAAGAAAGTCGCAGAAGAAACTGGGGTTGGAGGAGAAGCCATGAGCATTCTACTGTGCCAAGAGCAGATCAGTCCCTCCTTGGCTTTTGCCTTTTTGTTATGAATATCTTGTCCTCAGCAAAGTCATTCCCACCCCCAGCCTCTGCAAAAAGTTCCGGTTGAGATCTCACTATCTGCGACCCTAATGCATGGCCCCAGATACATCAACCAGCCTCAGCGACTCTGTTTCACCCCTGGCTGGTGGCAAGCAGATGACAGCCATGTTCCCAGGCCTCCCCATCTTCCCTTGTCCTGCTCCAGATCAAGTCTCAGAAACATCCTATTCAGTAGACACTTTCTTCCCTATTGCTGTTATCATATTAGGAGCCAAAGACATAACACACACACACACACACACACACACACACACACACACACACACACACACACACACACTTAGACACGTACATTCCTTTTTCTTCTCCTGTCTTTTATCTAAGGAGTTTTACAGTGTCTATGTTTTCACCTATAAATAGTGCTTTTCTCTTTTTTGTTTTTGTCTTGTTTTGTTTGCTTTTTTTTTTTGATTATTTCTTCTGTTTTGTTAGGAAATTAAATATTTACCTTCTACCCCTGCCACAGCTCAACGTCTTGCCCACTGGGTCCCTAGGTTTTGTCAATTACTCTGCCATGCTGGTGAAGAAGGATGAGTGCAAAGTAACAATTGTTAGACACACATGAAACTTTCCTTCATGTTCTTGCACATGAGGTTGCAGGACCCTTCCCTAAGCGAGGTACTCAGCAAAATGTTTAGGTCTAACTCTTTCAATTAACGTCTTCTGAAGACTGATATGAAGCTGGGAAAATGGTAAGAATTGCATGATAAGATAATATTGCTATTGTTATTTGAAAGGATTCAGAGAAAACATGTTGATATCTTTATTTATTTATTTATTTATTTATTTATTTATTTATTTATGGTACTGGGGATTGAACCCAGGGGTATTCTACCTCCGAGCTACACCCCCAGCCCTATTTTTTAGTCTTTATTTTGAAACAGGGTCTCACCAAGTTGAGGAGGGCCTCACTAAGTAGCTGAGGCTGGCCGCAAACCCAGATCCTCCGGTCTCAGCCTCCTAAGTACTGGAATTATAAGCATGTGCCACCATGCCCAGCTGTTGATATCTTAAGAGAAAGAAATGTGTTTGATAAAAATTAGAAATCCAGCTTTTTAGGGCTACCTGTTTAAAAAAACACTGAACTACAGATGACATGCAATAAGCAATTTTAAGCACTCACTTGTTTCTACTACAATTAGGTCAGCAATCTATCAGTTATTGCATATGTCTCAGGGTAGAGTAATGTGAATAATTAAATTTTTACATAATAGAAAAATAAAAGCCTTTAAATATATGGCTGACCAATGGGGGCAATTTTTAAATGTATTGTCATGACGCTGCCTTAGTAATGAATGTAAATGAATCATATTTTCACTTTTCATTGATGGTAGCATTATTATAAAGATGAGTCATTTTATCTCCTAGGGGAAATCACTACTCTGATTCTTAGTTTTTCCACTTGTGAAATAATCAGGGGAAGGGTTAACTAAAACAACTTTAAGTTCATTTTAGACTTTGAGCACCTGTGCTTTTGCTATGGCAAAATATTCTCACTTATACATGGAAGATTAAAAAAGTTTATCTCATAGAAGGAGAGAATAAAATAGTAGCTACCAGAGCCTAGGAAGGTAGGTGTGTGGTAAAGACAGGATCCTTCATGGGTGGAGAGATACACTTGGATAGGAAGAATAATTTCCAATGTCCTGTAGAACAAGAGGATAACTATGTTTGACCACGGCCAATGGTATATTTCAAAATGCTGGTAATAAAGATTTTGAATGCTCCTAATACAAAGAAATAATAAATAATTGAGGTGATAGATGTATCAATTATCCCGATCTGATCATTACACATTTAAATGTATTGAACTATCATGCTTCACCACACAAATATGTACAATTATTATACCAACTAAAATTTTAAAAAATGAAAAATATATTAACACTTTTGGTTGAGATAAGGCCATTTTACTTCTGGTTCTATGTGGAAAACTACAACCTAGAGCATGTTTTTATTATTTATTTATATATTAATGTGTTTATTTATTTATGTAGTATTGGGAATTAAATCCAGTGGTTTCTACCTCTGAGCTGCATCCCCAGCTCCATTTTATTTTATTATTTTATTTTATTTTATTTTGAAACAGGGTCTCATTAAGTTGCACAGGGCTTTACTAAGTTGCCGAGACTGACCTCAAACCTGCAATCCTCCTGTCTCAGCCTCCCAAATACTGGGATTACAGATGTGCACCACCATGCCCAGTTTAGAACTTGCTTTCAGTGAGTGAAAATAGTAACACATCTAAGTCTGGCACCCAGATATCCTTGGACACGTCACAGGTTCTGGGTCACAGGTTTTATAGCTGTGTAAAGGGCAACCATAGGAAGACAACATGAAGCTCTAATATACTGTAACTTTTAAAATCATTTGGAGTGTGTGTGTGTGTGTGTGTGTGTGTGTGTGTGTGTGTCTGTCTGTCTGTCTGTCTGTCACTGGAGATTGAAACCAGAGGCAGTCTACCTTTGAGCTACACCCCTAGCCCAATTATTTCTTATTTGGAAACAGCGATTTGCTAGGTTGAAGAGAGTTTCACTGTTTGCTGAGGCTGTCCTTGAATCTGCGATCCTCCTGTCTCAGCCTCCCAACTACTGGGATTACAGGCATGCACCATCACACCCAGCTCCATTTGGATTTTTTGTTTTGGGGTTTTTTTTTTTGCTGTATTAGGGATTGAACTCAGGGGTGTTCTACCTCTGAGCTATACCCCCAGCCCTATTTTTTTTTATTCTTTATTTTGAAACCGGGTCTCACTAAGTTGCGGAGTGCCTCACTAGGTAGCTGAGGCTGGTGGCGAACCCGGATCCTCCGGTCTCAGCCTCCCGAATGCTGAGATTACAAGCGTGCGCCACCACGCCCGGCCCATTTGGATTTTTTAATTGTCTGATATATAATAATAGTGCACATAGCATTCAGTGTGATGTTTTAGTATATATATATATATACATACTTATATATCTATATCTATACCTATATCTATATCTATATCTATATCTATATATACAATGATAATATTAGGGTAAGTAGTATATCTACCATGTCATACACTCATCAATTTTTGTGGTTAGAGTATTTCTTTTGAATGACACATGTCCAAGCACACAGAAGCCCAGTGGAATCTTGGAGACAAAATCTCAAGGTGTCTGGCTGATTCTGTGCAAAATAATTCTACAGTCAAATATTAGGTGTTTTCTAAGCAAACTCCCTATGTGCCAGACAGGGAGAGAGTAAAATTTTTGTCCTTTATTTTCTCCTTCGCTTTCAATGGCAGCTCTACTCATAGGATTCAGACCTCTATTGCATCAATAAAGTGGTCAGTTTGCAAAGACATATCAAGTGTTTGTTTTCTGCACGGCATAGTTTTTGAAGTTGGCTTGCCTACAACAGAGGAACACAACCTGAGCAATTTATTCAAACTAAACTTGTAGACTCCTAGGAATTCTTGCAGATTAAGCTCTGTAAGAAAACAATTAGAAGCACAGATGACCCCTCTGGTAGTCTGAACTCTGCTCCCTTTGTGATTAACAGTCCAATTAACAAGGCTAGTTTAGCAGATACAGTAAAATTACTTACAGGTGCAAGTATTTCTGAAGATAATTATCAACTGGGTTAGTTTTTGCCTGGTCAGGAACAATCATACAAATTTACTTTTAAGTTCCTCTTTTGGAACCATCTGGGACACAAAAATGTTACCTAAGTTCCCGGGATATTTTAAACTAGCAAACACAAAAGATTTTTAAAAATATAATGCCCAAACTTTTTCTTGTTTTCAAATCAAAGGCATATTTAGAAACTCTGCACTAGTTCTTATTTGATCACTTTAGATTTCTTCTCCTCTAACCCTAATTAAATATGTATTTTAAGGTATATAGTCCATAAATATAGATTTCTTTGTCTATTTAAACTTTTAATTTAATTGTTTAGTATTCATGTAGCACATAGGATTTGTAAATCATTTTACACTAATTAATTTGTTGAAGAAAAACACAGATGGATATTTTGATATTCAAATTACATTGTACCCTGGTATTTTCCTTAAATATGTATAAATACCTATATGTATGTATTATCAATTTTTTTATAATCATGAAAATTACAGTGATTTGTTCCAACTTACTCTATTTCTGTCTATAAGACTCATTTCTATTTTTCTAACTATGATCTATTTTGGCCAAAGAACTATCAACAATTGCTGATTTATAAATTTCTTGGTATCACAGACATTGGTCTAAAATAATTTTTATTCAACCCTCCACTAAGAAGTTTGTACTTAGGCATTTATGAAAATTCTTTTTGTACAAATAAATGAATGGATTCATGCATTATTTTTTCAACCACTTTATTCTTCTCGCACATTGCTTTATGTTTATGGATTCTTTTTCATATCTCTGAACCAAGCATCCCAGACTAATAACAATGCAATGTTGTGTTTCTACCTGTTTCTTTCTCCTTCATCCTTTCTCTCTCCTTTAAACATATTAATCAGGATATTGTAAATCCCATAAACAAAATTTCAATCAGTGACACTACATATCTAATGATAAAAATAACTTATCCTAGAAGAGAAACTAAATATTTTGTGTTAGTGGGATACATATTTGTAGTATATGTATATTTGATTACATGTGAACATAAAATTAAAAATTAAAGTAAAAATAGTGATATGTTATATGTTTCAAAACAAAACTAGCAAATCTAATCTACTCCCCCAAAAATAGGTAAGAGAGAGAGAGAAAGAGAACATAATTTGATAATATCCAGAATGACAAAGAAAATAGAACTACAGGTGTATAAACTATTTGAATTTTTTTAGGTAAATAGTGAATAATATTTCTTAACAGTACACTAAAAAATCGAGAAGAGATATCTAAATTAAATGAAGAATCTCAGTATCCACTCAGGTGGCATAGAGATAGCAATTCCCCAAGTTTAGTTCCTTCTCCCCAAAGGAACCAAGCACAGACTATTTCATAAGAGATTTGCAATAAATTGCTAAACATGAGCTAATTCTTTTATTATTTAAATGGTAAGAACTGTGTAAAACTCAGAAAACATCTCAGTCAAAAATAAGCCTGGAAACAATATTATACAAAGATAGCACACACCAAAAAATGTACAGAAGACAATTTTTCAGATTTTAGTAACACATGAATTCTCTAAGAAAACTGAATCTTGCAGATCCTAATTTTGATTTAAACATTTAATATACTGCTTTCATGTGTAAAACCAAAAAATAGATCAAAACTTATTAACTACAAATGAATGTGAATTAAGTGCAAACTTATACTTGTACATAAATGATATATTCTTTGCCACAAAATTTCAACCATAACGTTAAGTTAGATAAGTCATGTAGTATTTGACAGAAAAGAAGGTCTTATTTTTTTTCTGTTTTTAAGTTTAATAAAACTGACAATAAGTATGCTTATTGTTATTGTTTGGACTTAGAATGTTCCCCAGACTTCATCTTGTAAACAAATTATCTATGTTGGAAGCAGTACTTGGGTGCTGGAGAGGGAGCCCTGGGGGCATGGCCCGGCACGGCACAGTGTTTCCTGGGGAGGCTGCTATAGCTACCTATTTTAATCTCCCCTGCTGCCATAAGCCAATAACAAGCTCTTTTCTTCTCTCTCTGCTCCACACCATCATACCCTAAAAACTTATAGCCTTGGTTCTTGCTTGGAAGCCAATATAACATGAACCTTTCAGTTAAAAAATAAATCCTACCTTCTCTAAGTTGTGGTCATCAAGTATTTTGGGTCATGTGGTGGAAATGTTGACCAAAACAATTGTTCATGTAAATATATATTTTTAAAACATTACTAATAATTTTGAGATTCTATGAGATCACCAGAACTTACAGTTTTCCCAAGCCTTTGCCAAAGAACAACCTCATACTCATCAAACAGAAATTTTAATCCAATGTCACATATTTCAATAGATACCTGGTTCACATAAAAATAAGTTATTGTGGAAAGATGAAAACACGTATTAAGGGGATATTCTACCTTTTATTGCTAGAATAGGGGCAGAACAATCTTCAATGCTTATTTATAACTCTTTGTATGTACAAATTGTATACACAACAGCAAACTCTACATTTGTGCTTCTCATTTTGGCTGAACATTACAATTATCTGTAAAGTTTTCTTTTTAAAAAATACTAATTTCCAGCAGGGTGGTGGTGCATGCTTGTAATCCCAGCATTTGGGAGGCTGAGACTGAAGGATCCGGGTTCGAGGCCAGCCTAAGCTACCTAGTGAGGCACTCTGCAACTTAGTGAGACCCTGTTTCAAAATAAAGAATAAAAAAAATTAGGGCTGAGGGTATAGCTCGGAGGTAGAATGCCCCTGGGTTCGATCCCCAGTACCACAAAAAAAAAAAAGAAAAAGAAAAAAAAAATACTGATGTCCAAGCCTCAACTTGATGGTTCCAACTCATTTAATTTAGGGTAAATCAGGATGTACAGGAAGTGTTAAGGACATTCATCCACACATATGTTTACATGTAACTTTAGTAAATTATTAACTGCCATGTAATCATGAAAATTATATTTCATAATAAAATATTAGAATACTTGGAATTTCATTCAAAGAATACTTTAATTGTCTCAAACTACTACTATTTAATAATAGCCATCTCATTGATGAAGGAAGAAGAAAATGTGAGATAAGATTTTGGAAATCAAGTAAAACAATATTTGATTTCTGTAAGTGATATTAACTATTACCCTGAATATCCAAGAACACCAACTGTATAATCATGAAATAGTTTAATTTAGTAATTTATCCAGGTATAAAATTTCCACATTAAAATTAAAATTAATAATCTTTATTTGTGCCAAAGAGTTAAGATCATAATGGAAAATACAATTTATTATTCATAGTAGACAACGGCTATGAAATAACTAGACACTCTCCCCCCCAACACACACACACACACACACACCATAATTCCAGGATATTTAAAAGAAAACAATAAAATGTAATCCTGGTTGTTAGCCAAAGTAAAGTAATTGTGACTAATTTACCCAAATGCCTTGGTTAAATAATAAAAGCCAGAAATATGCATAAAACAAAGATTTTCAAGTATTAGAAAATACACAGTGCACAGCAGTGATCTCTAAGGGAAGAACAAATGAGATAAGGCTGATAACTGCCCCCAACTTATACTTGGGGAGAATTGCCAGATTGAGGTTCAAGGAAAGAGAACTGGGTGGAAGCTGACGGTCTCCTTGAGTTCAGTACAGATGTTGAGTTATAAGGACATCCATACAGTTAGATTCACAAGGAGAAAGATAAAGGGAAAAGCGTGCCTTGGAGATTTGCAGAGCTCCACCTCCCACTTCCAAGTCTTCAGGTGAGTAATGAGTAGAACCTAAATGAGAGACAACTTCTCAACGATGGGGAGTGAACAAGCAATAAACAGCAGTCCAAAAATCTATGTGTGCACAAAGGCCAAGGAATCATTTGTGTTGGAACCAATAATTGGAGTAGAAATTTCTCATAATACAGGGAGCATTAGTCAGAATACTCAGATAAGTACTGCCTGATTACGAAGGTAAAATTAGCCCCAGATTCAGTTTCTCTTATCTTCTCGTAAAGAATAAAAGCAAAAGGGTCAAATAATTCCCACATATTTTCACTATATCCCCCAAACAAACCTCAAGAAAAATTTGAATAAACACAATATCTAATACCCAAGAAAGTAAAATTCACAATACACCCATAAAAAATTAAAAGCCAAGAAAAGAAGCAGAAGAGAATACAAACCATAAAGAGGAGAAAAATCTATCAACCAAACCTGACCCAGAAATGACATAGATAATAGAATTAGTGAACAAGCATATTAGAACAGTTATATAAGTATATTCCTTGCATTCAAGAAATTAATGGAATATACAAACATATTAAAGGTAGAAATGAAAGATAAAACAAAATACCAAATTGAACTTCTACATATGAAAACTATGATGGCCATGAAAGACACTGGAATAAACTAAAAGCAGATTAGACCCTGCAAAGGAAAGAGATCAATCAACATATATATATATATATATATATATATATATATATATATACACACACACATATATATACACGTATATATATACGCATATATATGTATACATATATATGTATATATGTATATATATAAATAGGAATTACTGAAATTGAAACACACAGAGAAAAAAATGACTTTAAAAATGATCAGAGCATCAGTGAACTATGTGACTATTTCAAATATCCCGACATATGCAATTGACTTAACATCCCTGAGGGTGACCAAAAAAAGAAAGAATTAAAAGAAAAAAACAGACAAAATTTTCCTAAAATTGATGGGAATTATAAAGCTATTACATTGAAAGGCCTAAAGAATTCCAAGCAAAAGAAGAAAACTACACCAGGGCACATAATAATGAATTTGCTTAAAATCAATAATAAAGAGAAAATCTTCATTGTAGCCAGAAGGGGGAAAAAGACATATACCTACTGTAGAGTAAAACAAAGTTCTCATTAGAAACAATGCAAGACATAAAATAGTAAAGAAGACATTTTAAAGTTTTGAATGACAAAAATACAAAACAAAAGAAAAAACCCTCAAACTTAGAATTCTATAAATAATGAAAATATCTTTCAAACACAAAGTTGAATAGAGACATTTTCACACACGCAAAAGCTTAAAAAGATAATCTATAGATTTGTACTACAAGAAATGTAAATGAGCTGGGCGTGGCACAAACTTGTAATCCCAGTACTTGGAAGGCTGACACAGGAGGATCACAGGTTTGAGGACAACCTCAGCAAATAGTGAGACTCTCATCAAGCTAGCAAGACCCTGTTTCAAAATAAAAATTGAAACCCACAGAGAGAGAGAGAGAGAAAAAAAAAAGAGACTTTAAAAATGATCAGAGCATCAGTGAACAAGGCCCCTCCTGCTGCCACTTGTAAAGAGAAGCTTTCTATAAATTAGAATTTCAATAGAATTAAGAATCTTTTAGCATGAAATCCAAAATGCCCAGCATATAATTAAAAAAATCACTCATCATAAATATAACCCAAATAAGAAAAGTATGCTTTCTGACCACAATGGAATTGTCATAAATCAGTAACATAAGACTGATTTGGCCATCTCTCAAATGTAAAAATAAATAATATATCTCTATTATATTCAATGGGTCAAATTAAAAAAACTACAAGATAAACTAGAAAGTACTTTAGACTGAATGGAAATGAAAATATAGCATATAAAATTTATGGTATGCAATTAAGAACTATTTATAGAAACATTTATAGCATTAAAAACTAAGAACATTAAAGAAGAGGAAAGCATAGCAGTGAGCTAAGAAACTTCCACCTCAAGAAATTAGTAAAAGAAGTGACAATCCCAATGTAAAAGAAGAAAGGCTACTAGAGATCCAAGTGGAAATAAGTGAAATAGAAAACAGAAAAACAAAGACAGAAGAAATTACAAGCACTAAAAGCTGATTGCCTGAGAATATCAATACAATTGATCAGTCTCTAGCCAGACAGACAAGAGAGGAGAGATCGAGAGAGAAACAGAAATACAAAATTACCAATATCAATATCAAGATGACAAGGAGGATGTTACCAAAGTGTCTTAAAATTTTAAAAGGATAATAAAAATATTATGAACCATTTTATGATGATACATTTGACAATTTAGATGAAGCGGATGAATTCATTAAATGATAAATGACTATCCAACTTAAGAAGAAAAAGATGAACTAATAGCCCTGTGTCTATTAAACAAATTGAATTAGTAGTTAATATGTTTTCCACAATGAAAACTTCAAGTACATATGGCATCACTGGTGAATTTTACACAATACGTAAGGAGAAATAATATTATTCTACATAAACTCTTTCTCAAAATTGAGGAGGATAGAACACTTAGTAACTTATTTAATGAGATTAGCATTGTTCTGATAATACAATATTTCAGGAAAACTATTGACCTATATCTCTCATAAACTTAGACTCAATAATTATTTTTTAAAAAAATTAGTCAACAACAAATCAAATTCAACAATTCCAACAAAAAAAAATGGTAATGTGCAGTGACCAAGTGGGGTCATTCAAATTTACTTAAGTTGAGAGACAAAAACACGTCTTGAAGCACATATACGCTGTGTATTATTCACATATCCATTAACTCACATAGTTATAGTTTCATGCAATTCACCTTTACATAAAAAGCACTATATGATCATAGCAATAGGTGTAGAAACATTTGATAAAACCCAACTTCTGTCATTGACAAAAGTTTTCCATAAAACTACAAATAAGAGACTTTCCTTAATCTGATGAAGAGAGTCTATGGAAAGTCTCCAGGTAACATCACACCTGCTATTCAAAGACTGACTTCCTTTCCTCTAAGTTCAGGAGCAAGGCAAGAACTTAATCTCAAGAGCAATGGAATTTCAGAGAAGGTCTCCTTTACCAATGTCAGTCTCTAATAGAGATGAAAGATGAACTTGAAAGCCTCGTAGACTCCCCTGCACACTCTCCCAAAGTGTTCCTCTTCCTATTTTTTTAGAAGTTGGTGGGCCAACATTCACTGGAGATCATGAAGAGGCTTCACATGAGCAGGTGCAGTATAAATCACCAAGGATGCCAGAAGAAGAGAACCAAAGGCTCAGAGAAGTGCCCATGGTAGAGTGCGTACGTCACATCAGGCTTGAAAAACCACTAGCAGATGTGCTCTGTAGGGATGCTCCAAAGATACCTCATCTGCCAAAGTGAAAGGAAGGTGCTGATGTCCTCGGGTATCAGCACCATTGAGAGTCTCAGTGGTGATTCTCCTCTGCTTGCTAGGGCAAATAGCAGGAGGTCCTGTTACAGAGCCGAGTTCTATAAAATCAACAAGCATAATAAAATCCCAACAGAATAAAAGTTAGGTAGCATCACCTACCCATCTAAAGTGAGGAGATACATTCTCGATGATCACCAAGAGCAGAGGACAGCCACAGAGGCCCAACCCACAATGAACAAGGAGATGGTTAATAGAGCACTGTGTTTCCAGAAACAAGATAGAAGAACATCCCACAAGTGAATTGCTGAAGAATATGAGCAAAGTAAATTTAAAAATTTTAAAATGCAATTTCTTGACCGGGCATAGTGGTGCACGCTTATAATCCCAGTACTTGGGAGGCTGAGACAGGAGGATTGCAGGCTTGCAGTCAGTCAGCCTCACCAAATTAATGAGGCCCTCTATAACTTAGTGACACCTTGTTTCAAAATAAAAATAAGAAATAGGATGGCGGGCGGTGGCTTGGAGGTAGAATGTCTCTGAGTTCAAACCCCAGTGCCAAAATAAACAAACACATTTTTTAAAATGTAATTCTACAGTTTCTAGACTTGAGTCATTTTCATATTCAAAACTCTTTGAAGCCGGGCGTGGTGGCTCACGCTTGTAATCCTGGCATTCGGGAGGCTGAGACCAGAGGATCCGGGTTCGCGGCCAGCCTCAGCTACCTAGTGAGGCACTCCGCAACTTAGTGAGACTCGGTTTCAAAATAAAGAATAAAAAATAGGGCTGGGGGTGTAGCTCGGAGGTAGAATGCCCCTGAGTTCCATCCCCAGTACCGCAAAAAAAAAAAACTCTTTGAAGAAGGATTTGAAATGCTACTGCAAGTAAATTCATAAGTAGCCTCCCAAAGAGATCTCTGGTCATTCATGCACGTCAACATACAATAGAGAGAGGGTAATATTCAGGATTAGGAGTATTCAGCATTTGGATTGTTGGACATATGGTCTGACTTGCCATTAATTCACTTTAGAGTGGAGGTGTATTGGAGCCAGCTAATATATGATCTGGCTGGGGGGTCACTCAGAAATGGAGTGTGTGCTTAGTATATGCTGGGCCCTAGGCTCAATTCCCAGAACCAAAAAATTTAAAAAATGAAATAAAGAAATGGATTTCTGGCATGGTATGAATCACTGTGGCTCCACTGAGCCCACAGAAAAGTTTGGTGGTCATTTTCTTGATCTTAATGTGTAGTGTGTGTGTGTGTGTGTGTGTGTGTGTGTGTGTGTGTGTGTGTGAAGGGGGGTACTAGGGATTGAACCCAGGGACATTCTACCTCTGAGATATCCCCCGGGCCTATTTATTTCTTATTTTGAATCAGTGTCTCACTAAGTAGTGAAGTTCTGGGTGAGTTGCTGAGGCTGGCCTGCAATCCTCCTGTCTCAGCCTCCCAAGTACTGGTATTATAGGAGTGCACCTAGATGCCTGGCCCTAATGTGTATTTCGAATGGATGTTCTGATAGTTATTATTATTTGGCATCCAAATAATGGTCTCTTGACATAGAAAAAGAACTATTGTGGATTAGACTAGATGAATATCTTTGAAATCTACTCCACCTAAAAAAAAAAAAAAGATAATAAATCAAAACAATACTGTGTGCTAAATGAAATTACATATATAAAGGTGCCCTCAAAGACAAAGAGGTAAGATGTTAAAAAATCCATTCATTTAGGAATTTTGAAACACACAATACATTATAATTAACTGGTTTCCATGTAGTATAATACTTAATCCTAAATCTAATTGAAACATTGTACCTTTTTATAAAGACCATGTTATGCCATAAATATATACAATTATTTTTTTTGTCAATCAGAAATAGTTTTTAAAATGAAGTGGGTTATTCCCCCATTGAATCTCTATTTACCATTCAAGTCCTTAAAATACAATATGAATCACAATATATGAAAGTAGGCTATGATAAAATTAACCAAGTAGCATTTTCTGTTGCAAATTGACAGAACTCCTGCATATGGAATGTGCTCTGATGAATGTCTGTGTTCCATAACTACTAGAAAGGTGAAGCAGAAGTAACCCAACTTTCTGTAGGAAAGACAGCAATACACATTTATGGTCTTTCCCAAGACTATTTTAACCACCTCACCCTTCATCATAATTCCATTCAAAGATACTTGGAAAATCTGCATGTTCTATAGAATACCACATGAGTGAATCATATGAAAAACATTCTCTGATAAGACTGGATGAACAGCAATAAATGGTAAATTAGAGAATGTTGTCTGATTTATGTGCTACAAAGTGTAACATCAGTGAAGTTTTTAAGGGTCTAAAAGACTGGGATATGTAAGGTCATTCCTTTCACAGCATGGGATGAATTATGGTATTATACCTCCTACCAACAAATAAGCAAAATGTTTGATAGGTGTCTTTAGGCTCTGAAGACAGTGTATCCGCACTTGGAAATACTTTTCTGACCTGGTAATATGGTCATTCTCAGCTTAAATAAAACTGGCAGAAATAAATGGCTGTACAACTGGCCAAGGTTACCATACAGGCAATCCTATCACTTGGACTGTATTACCAAGCAGCCCCTCATATACTGGAAGCCAAGATGCCAAGTCAAGTTTTTAACAAGTCCAAATAGAAGAAAAACAACATAGATTCATAGACTGCCAGGGCTCTGGGTCAGTCCATGCTATTTGCAGCAGAGAACTTACACATCATTTGAAAAACACACACACACACACACACACACACACACACACACACACACACACAAAAGCAAACAAACAGAAAAATGACCTTTTAAAGATGCAACTATGGATGCCGGGCGTGGTGGCGCACGCTTGTAATCCCAGCATTTGGGAGACTGAGACCGGAGGATCCGGGTTCACGGCCAGCCTCAGCTACCTAGTGAGACACTCTGCAACTTAGTGAGACTCGGTTTCAAAATAAAGAAAAAAAATAGGGCTAGGGGTATAGCTCAGAGTTAGAATGCCCCTGAGTTCAGTCCCCAGTACCGCAAAAAAAAAAAAAAAAAAAAAAAAAAAAGATGCAACTATGGTACAAACTTGAAGATGATATGGATATAATGCACACTCTATATCAACATTTGTTCTATGGCTTTCTGATAAGTAAAAAGAAACTGATCCCCAAAGAGGAAGAAATAAGAGCATCTCTACTTTGCATTTTCTCAGTGACTCAGTTCAGGGATTTGGGCTTCCTTTCCCTGTAGTCAAAGGATCTGTGAGTCTAAAGGGCCTGATTCCCTGAAAGGATCCAATTCCATCAGGTGACACACAGTATCCCTTGTATCATAAACTATGACTCTCACTATTTACTTGTTTCTCATGCCAAGAAATCAGCTTTAAAAAAAAAAAGAAAGAAAAGGAAAAGGAAACAAAGTAGAGCATACTGGCAGTGTAATTAACCACAACTATCAGCAGGAAGTGGGGGTTGCTACCACACAATGGGGACAGAAAAGGATATGCTTGGCACTTTTGATTCTCTGGATATCTCTTCAGATTCCAATACACATTTAAAATACGTAGTTGCAGCAGCCAAAGATAGAGAGGGGCATTAAACTTAAACTCCCTCTAGAAGAAGGTCCTGTTTGGCTCTGGGCAACCGTCTGTTCTAGTAGAGGTGCTAGCAGAGAGAAAGGAGGATATAGAAAGAGTAGTAGAGGAGAGTAGAGGGATATAGAAAGAGTAGTAGAGTAGTAGTAGAGTTTTGACCTAGACATCAACTATGTAGCAGGGGAGTTTGTAGTCATCCCTGTGCACTTTGCCTTGATATCATTCTCTTCCTGAACACATTCTTTCCCATCCATACCTGATCCCATAACCCCATACTATGCTTAACAATTCTCAGGAGTATTGTTTTACTATACTATATGTGTGCATATATGTAAATATCATATGCTGTTATATCATATTTTAGAATATGCACTTCAGTAACAAAACTTTATCACTAAACATTAGATTTAGGAGACACATCTGTTTTTACACTTTTAATTCTAGCCCATTCATCTCAGAAGCTGTATAATGTTCTAGTGTGAACATATTTGAAAATGTATACATCTACACTCCTGTGGATATTTCCAGCTTATAAAATATTTGTAAATAGTCATGCTCTAAATATTTCCATATAGAATTTCTCTAGAATATGTGTGAAATTTTTCACTAGAGAATATACTTGAGATTGGATCTGATGAATCTTTGACTCTAACTATGCATATCTCTAACTTTGACTATGCATATTTAGATTCTTGCCAAAAATGCTCCCAAAGTAGTTTTACTATTGATATTCTCATGAGCTGTGTATAATAGACTGTATTGGCTCTTATCATCAACATATGATATTGTCAGATTTCAAAAATCTTGCCAGTATGCTGGATACAAAAATCTTTGTCCTTATGGATTTAATTTGCATTTTTCTGAATAACTAAGGAACACATTTTTATGTGTTTATTGACTATTTGTGTTAACAGTTTTGTAAAATGCACATTCATATTTGCTACTGATATATATTGCAAATACCTTTACCTCATCATCAGCATTTTAGAACTTATTTTATAAGATTTTGAGACAGATAGGCTGTCATTTTAATGTATAAACAATATCAATCTTTTTCTTATAGTTCATTCTTTATGGGTGCTATCCAGACAATTTCTCACCTAAGATGTAAATACATAAGTTAATGATATTAGTAATCAAAGGATATTACTTCAGATTTGTGGTCATCAAGGAGATAATAAATGAGTACAACTAACAACTGCACACAAATTTGACATCTTAGACTAAATGAATCTATTCCTCAAAAAGTACGAAATACTGCCGGGCGTGGTGGTGCACGCTTGTAATCCCAGCATTCAGGAGGCTGAGACCAGAGGATCCGGGTTCGCAGCCAACCTCAGCTACCTAGTGAGACACTCCGCAACTTAGTGAGACTCGGTTTCAAAATAAAGAATAAAAAATAGGGCTGGGGGTATAGCTCGGAGGTAGAATGCCCCTGAGTTCAATCCCCAGTACCGCAAAAAAAAAAAAAAAAAAAAGAAAAAAAAAAGTACGAAATACTATATTTTATCATTATTAAATTGCTAAACTTAAAAACCTGGTAACTATTAAGGAAATATAGCTCAAACCTCTTGAGATGGAAATCTCCAGGTTCAGATAGCTTCACTGGATAAGATGATAGAAATTCTACAGCATAGATTCAAGTTCACAGAAGAAAGAACAATTTTCAATTAATTTTATGAAGCCAATTTTACTGTGATATTAGAACTAGATATAGACAATATACAACAGAAAACCATAAACAATATTTCTTATGAATGTAAATATAGAATTTAACAAATTATTAGCAAAATAGAATTTAATTTATATATATATAAAACCTGAGTTTCAGCTAGTGATTCAAAACTGGCTCAAATCTTGAAAATCATCTCTTTTATCTACCATACTAACAGGGAAAACAGAAAAATAACAAGATTGTATCAATTAATACACAAAAAAGCACTTGGCAAAATTCAGCACTCATTCACAATAAAACCTTTCAAAAAACTAGAAATAAAGAAGGCTCCTGAACTTCAAAAAGAGTATCTATAAGAAGCTAATACCTAATATTATACTTGCCTCAAAGAAGCAAAGAGGTCTATTAACATCTTTGCTATAACATAGTACTAGAATTTCTAGACATTGTTGCCAGAATTTCTAGATAGTTTTGTAAAATATGCATTTTACAAAAATGTTTACACAAATAGTCAATAAACATAAAAATATGTTACTTAGTTATTCAGAAATGTTTATATTCTGAGGAATCTTTTATTGAATTTAATACTTACTATGTAGATATGGGATTCAAGACTAAATGGAATTAACAGAAAAATAGAATAATAGATCATAAGCAAAACAGGAAACTAACAAATATTTCCACACAAGTATGACCATCTAATACTTGAGAGAGGTACAAAACAATTCATTTGGCAGAGGATAGTCTTTTCAACAAGCAACAATATATTCATATGTTAAAATAATAATAATATTAGTAATTAAAAATAAACCCTCAATCTAAATGTCACATTATATCAAATAGGAGAACATTTTTGGAAAGTAGAATTTGATGAAGAGTTTTTATATCTGACATCAAAAGCACAATCTGTAAAATAAAAAAAAAACTGATAAGTTGGATTACATCAAACATTAAGACTTTTATTCTGCAAAACACCATGTTAAACCAGATGTGGTGGCACACACACCTGTGATCCCAGTACTTGGGAAGCTGCGACAGGAAGCTTCACAGGTTCATGGCCAGCCTCAGCAACTTAGTGAGACCCTGTTTCAAAATAAAAAATACAATAGGGCTGGGGAGTGTATCTCAGAAGTAGAATGCCCCTGGGTTCAATCTCTAGTACTACAAGAAGAGGAACAAAAGAAGAAGGAGGAAGAGAAAGAGGAGGAGGAGGAGAAGAAGAAAAAAAGACTATGTTTAGAGGATAAAAAGAAAAAATTGCAGATTGGAAGAAAATATTTACAAACAACCTATATGACAATGAATTTATATGTAAAATATATAAAGAACCCTTAAGCTTTAACATCAAGAATATAAATCATTCAGTTAGAAATTGAGAGAAAAGTATGAAGAGAAAATTCACTGAAGAGGATGCACAGATGGCAAATACGTTTCTTAAACATGAGAAAAATGTTCAACATCATTGGCCATGAGGTAAATGCAAATAATACTATGATGAAATATCACTGCATCCCTATTGGAACAGTTCATAAAAAAAAAAAAAAGCAACAATACCAAATGCTTATGATGACATGGAAAGACTGAATCTCTTACACACTGCTGGTGGGGATTCAGAATGACATAGATACTCTGGAAAATAGTTTGGCAGTTTCCTTAAATAAAAAAATATGTTTGAAAAAACTAAATAAACAAATGCCACATGAAACAGCAATCACATAGTTCATAGCAGTATATTTATAGTGGCCAAAATCTTAAAAATCACCAAGTGTCCTTAATTAGGTGAATAAAATATGGCTCATAAGGTTTGTAATACTACATGATTAGTGTTAAAATGTAATACCACTTAGCAACAAAAAGGAATGAACATGCCATACACACAATTTGTGTGTATTTTAAGGGACCACTGAGTTAAAAAGAGAGAGAGAAAGACAGAGATCCCATTTATATAACATTCTGAAAGTTAACAAAATTATAGAGATGTAAAACAGAGTGGTGATTGCCAGGGGTTATGATAATCTATCCATAAAACCTGACCATAAATAAGTATAAGAATAGGATTTTTGTGATCATAAATAGCTATTTCTCTTTGTTATAGTATTAATTACACAATAGACACATGTATTTAAACATCACACACATTACCGATGTAATATTCATGGTTTTGATACCACACTATAATTATATGAGATTTGATTACCAGGGAACCTCTCAGTACTATCTTTTCAACTTCCTTTGAATCTACAATTAAGACATTTCAAATTAAAATGTCTTAAAATCTCAAACAATGCTTGAATTTTTCTATTATATTTGAACAAAAATGATATGAGAACAAGTGTAGCAATTAGTTTGCTTTTAAGACAATCTGTATAAAATAAAATATTTAAGTAGGGCAACATGTGAAAGGATTCTCACACTACCAAAGGCCTCTAGGAATGAACACTGGGGGAAGATGGGCATCTACACTGTCAGGCTAAATCTGAGCCATAACTGAGCTGTATGAGGTATGAGTAAACAGTAGACAATGTTGCATACACTGCTAAGTTATCTTTTAGGCTTGTTCTGACTGTCTCAGTCAAACACGTACAGACAGTTGAATGCACATTTGTTCCATCCATGTTGACCAATTGTAATTTTTATAGATAAAAATCCATGCTGCTTAATTAAACTCCGTTTTTTCTTGTTTCATAAGTGATTATTGAGAGCAATGTGTTCATACTCTACTGCCCAAATTGAGAGCAAATTGGATAGTGTGGTATTCAAACTGGAAAGTGTGATTAGAGAAAACAAGAGGAAATGACAAAAAATTGAAACCAATGATTATGTATGGAACCTTTCTTATCAGAAAAAAACAATCAATATTTAATTTTTTTGAGGAATATCCATACTCTCTCACATCCTGGCTGCCCTGCTTCATGTTTTTTTTTTTTTACATTCCCATCAACAAACACTGTGGAAGGGCTTCAATTTCTTGACACTTTTATCAAGATGGCAATTCCTTTTTCTCCTCCTCCTCATATACCTCCTCCTCCTCCTTCTCTTCTCCTCTTCCTCTCCCTCCACCACCACCTCCTCCTCCTCCTTCTTCTTCATGGTCATCCTAATAATGTTGAGGTGCTATTACATTGTGGTTTTAATTTTAGTTTGTTAACAACTAATAATAATGAGCTTCTTTTCATGTATCTGTTGGTTGTTTGAATGTTTTCTTTATAGAAAATCTGTTCAAGCACTTTAATCCACTTTAACTTGGGTTATTTGGATTTTATTAGTATTGAATTGTAGAAGTTCCTTATATATTTTGGAGATTAGCTCTTATGGAATTTATGGTTTGCATATATTTTCCCATTCCACAGATTTTTTTTTCATTCTGTTGATTGTTACCTTTGTTATGAATAAGCTTTTAGTTTTATGCAATTCCACTTTTCTATTTTTACCTTTGTTTCTTGTGCTTTTTATATCATGTTTTACAAAATTATTGCCAAAAACAGCAATAAATTTTTTCATATATTTTTGAGGAGTTTTACTATTTTGGGTCTTATGTTTAAGTCTTTAATCCACTTTAAATCTCTTTTTGTGTATGATGTAAGAGAAGGGTCAAATTTCATTGATTTTCTTTATTTAGAAATTCAATTTTCTAAGTACCATTTTTGAAAAATACTGTCCTTTCCCTACTGAGTATATCCTTGTGTCCTGGTCAGCATTCTTACGGCCATAAAATAAAGACCTGACCATGTAACTCAGAGGGAAGATTTATTGATTTATTTTTTCTATGGTTTCAAGTTCAGTCCATGTGAGGCTTGGGATCCCAGATCTCAGTGCATGGTGGTGAAAGGTAAGGAGGAGAACACATAAGCTCTTCTCCTCACATCATGGAGGGCAGAAGCAAGAGAGGGCAGGGGGAGAGGAAACCACACCTAATCTCCGAGGCTGCAGTCCCATAGATTCACCCCCCTGGCTATACTCTACTGGTCCAGGCCATGTCTCAGATAAGTCCATTACAATGGATTTATCCACTGCTGGGATTCAAACATTAATAAATGAGCTCTTTAGGGGACTTTTATATATCCAACTATCACATTCTGTCTCTGACCCTCTGTAAAAGACAATGAAGATCAAAATAAAAAACAAGTTACATGCATCCAATATATAATTGCAAAGAGTAAGCATTTGCATTCCCAAAGGGAGGAATAGGGCCATTGGAAGACGGGATGGGATCAAAACAGTAACAAAATCTGGCAGAGCAAGCAGTTGATCTTGCAGTTCCACCTGATTGCAATGGGAGGTTTACTGCCTCCTCCAACCTGGCTCCATAGCTTGCAGTTAGCAGCTTTTCCTCACAGTCATTCCATGTTTCTGGTCTTTATAAATCTGTTTTCTTTTTTCTTGCAACCTTGGCTTCACTCACACAGCTTCACCAAGTCCCCCACATAGGTAAAATTGCATTGCAGGGATTCTGACCCTTCACATATTGCCTGGCTTCCCAGGCCTTCCTTTGGAATCTGGGGGGAAGCCTATATGACTCTCTTTTTCTAGCAAAGCCAGCATTACTTGGGCTCCAAGGTAGACCACCAACAGAAGAGACAGTCACATTCTTCTTAATCATTGCCATCAGGACCTTTTTAATCACAGCCCCTGGGCCTGCTCCATCCAGATGGTCACTGGCCCCATGTCCCTCTGAACTGCCCATGGCCCCAATTTCATTTGGGCTGCCTCTGGGCCCAACTCCATCTGCTGCCTCATCATGGCCATTGCTGGCCCCACCTTCATCATGGCCACTGCTTCCTTCTTCCTTTCAGCCATCTTACTTCCTTCCATGATATCATCTCTCTAGGCCTCAACTTGTACATGTCTTTCTGCAAAACTGCAAATCTATAAAGTCTCTTTGCTTTACTGACTGCTCCCAAAATTCAATGTACAATTTACTGAATGTAGACATTAATATATATAATGCAGTTTGGACATTTTGCTGTTTTGAGACTTCCTCTGCCAATTTAATCAGCCCATCATCTAAATTTGGTCTCACACAAAGTTTCAGGACAGGAGCAAAATGTGGATAAGTTCTTTGCCAAGCTGTAACTCACATGACCTCTATTCCATTTCCCTATGGAGTCATCTTTGCTCTCCATAATCTCCTGAGCACAGTCTCTATCATCCACCTTTCTAATCACATTCTGATCCTTCCAATTTCCTCTCACAAACTAGTTCCAAATAGTCACAATCTACATGGTTAGACTGAGATATAGCAGCAATCCCACTTCCTTGGTACCATTTTATATTCCAGTAACCATTATACCCATTATAATCTAAAGACCTGGCCATGCAAATTATAGGAAAGATTTATTTTCTTATGATTTCATATTGAGTCCATGTGAGGCTGGGGACCACCAATCTCAGGGCATGGTGGCAGGAGGCAGAGAGAGACAGAGTACATGGGCTGTGCTCCTCATGTCATGGAGGCCAGAAGCAAGAGAACCACAAATAATCTCCAAGGCTCCACTCCTAGGGATCTACCCTCCCATCCACACCCTACCAGTTCAGGCCACACCCCAGATAAAGTCATTATAATGGATTTATTCACTGCTGGAGTCACAACCCTCATGACTCAATTACATATTAATAAAAATGAGCTCTTTACGGGGCATTTCATATTTAACTGTAACTCCTTGAGACTTGTAGAAGATCAATTGACTATATATGTGTGGCTTTAAATTGGGCTTTTCATTATTTTTAATATCTCAAAATGATGTTCTTTTTTTTTTTTTTTTTTTTTTTTTTTTTTTTTTTTTT